>JANZXR010000009.1:24416647-24449309 GCA_027575705.1 Erythroxylum echinodendron | reverse complement strand
GTTGCAAAAATGTATTGCTTTGTCTACTACAGAGGCTGAATTCATTGCAGCCACTGAAGCATGTAAGGAGTTGTTGTTGATGAAGAAGCTTGTGAATGAGCTCCGGTTTACACAGAAGAGGTATGTTCTATTTTGTGATAGCCAGAGTGCTATTCATCTGGGTAAGAATCCCACTTTCCATGGTAGATCCAAACATATTGATGTGAGGTATCATTGGATCCGTGATGTTTTGGATTCTAAGTATGTTGAGCTTGAAAAGATTCATACTGATGATAATGGTGCCGATATGTGCACAAAAGCTCTATCACGAATGAAGTTTGAACTTTGTCGATTAAGTGCTGGTTTGGCAACCTCCTTCATATAGTCGAGAAGGGGGAGAATTGTTGGGTTTGGGTTCCCTCCTATGTGGTAAACATAAATTTGTTAAAGCCCATTAGGGTTAATTTCTGTATTGTCATTAAAACCAAAAAAAATTTAGTAGCTGCAAAATGAGAGAGATAAGAGAGAGAGGAGAGAAGAGAGAGATTTTGTTCTTCCTTCATCCTTCACAAAAGGAGAGTTTTTTCACCCGACCCTTTTTACATTTCCAGCAACTGGGAAGTCGTTCACTGTTGGATCGGTCTCATTTTTGGTTTACAGTTTTTAGACATATTGTTCTCCATTCTGAACAGTGGAGATTTCGTTTCAAGGTCTGGAGGTTGAGGTTTTTGGATCCAAAAGTGGACCGATCTCAAGGTGTTTCCAGAATTGACGAGCTTCACCATATTCTAATGTTGGTCTACCATTCTTTGTCTGATCGGGCCGAATTTTGGTGAGCATGTTCCTTACTCATTGTTTTTTGTTTTGAACGATGAAGATTGGATTTGGACTGCTGGAACTTTTCCAGAATTTGTCAGAACAGAAGCTTTTGTTGTGATTGCTCTCTTAATGTAGTTCTCTACTTTAATTTGTGGCTCTATGAGATTGAGCCTTTGATTTCTGGATTATTGTGGCTGTTGATCTCTGTAAGACAGTATTTGTGATAGTGAATTTCATTTGTTTAGACCAAGAGAGGTCCCCTGGTTTTTATCCTTCACACCGAATGAGTTTTTGCCACGTTAAATAATTATTGTGTTTTGTGATTGATTTTTGATTTGTGCATTATTGGGGCATCTTGTGATCATTTAGTTAGCTGCCAATATTTGCTCGTTATTACTCCTAATAGATTCATTCAAGTGGGGAAAGATTTATTGATTGATCGTTGCGTGTGTTATTCCCGCTTCCTTCCCAACAAATTGGCTAAGTAGAAACTTCTATAAATTAATATTGTTAGGATCATGATATTTTATTATTTATAGAAATATTAATGAAACTTCTATAAATTAATATTGTTAGGATCATGATATTTTATTATTTATAGAAATATTAATTAACCGATAAATTAATATTTATTAATTTAAAGAGATTTTTGTAGTTGATTGAAGTCAATTTTTGACTACATCAAAAAGCATTGTTTCTTAGAAAAATTCATGTTTTATATTAATTGAATGAATCTAAAATTGTTTGTGATGCTGGAATAATAAGAGCTTTCAAGATGCACTATCGTAGAAGTTTTTACCGTAGCATTTTATAAGGCTATGAGTTGGGACAATCTGATCCAGGTAAGATTAATGTTTAATGTTTTAGATTCTATCAATCTTACAGTCTCGGCTTGGACAGTTAATGTTCAGCAAGAGATAATAACCAATTGTTTTCGACACTGCAAAATCCGTTCAAGAGATGAAGTCTCAAGAAATTTAGATGAACCCACTTGTGAAAACGACATTCATGAACTTGAGCTCATGATTAATGATCTCAACTATCGCAATAAAATGGATGTCAATAGCCTATTGGATTACCTGGGTGTAAATGATACATATTTAGAGATCCAGAGCTTATAAGAAATTGTGGCTACTATCCTTGAAAATAATGTTGATGATGAAGTTAAAGACTATACAGTACCTTTGGAACCAGTTACGCGTAAGAAAGCACTTATTACATCTAAAACTCTTCACAATTTTTTGTTGTAATTCGAGAACACAACATCAGAAATTTTGGATGTAATAAGAAAAGTTAGAGATGAGCTCCAACTATACTTAAATTTTAAGAAAAAACAAACAACACTAGAATCATATTTCACTAAATTGTCTTAGTTATGTTTGTGTAAGTTTATATAATTATTAATTTATGATATTAATGAGACCCTATATTTACATAGGGGTATTTTTAAAATATATTATCTTATTATCTTATCAAATTTTGTTAAATTTTCAACTGGCCCAAGTCGAGACCAGAGAAAAATATTATCTTAGATAGTTTATTAATTTACCGATTAAAAAGGTTCTACTAGTAGTTTCTAGTATAGTATGAGTTACACGCATGAAGTTCAGAAAGTTTTCTGGGTGTTAGAAGTGTCACACGATCGTCGACCCAAGCAGATATGTGTTTACTCTTTTTCACATTAATTCTGCATTAATGTTGGGTAGGACAAGCTACATCTCTTTGGCCTTTAAGTGAGAATCCATTCATCAAGTACACTTTTACCTTTCGCTTATCTAATTTTCGGTGCAAGTTGGATGTCTGTTGACAGTGTGTTATTCATGTTGGTCATCTACATGGGTGGCTCCCGTCCGTTTGTATAAGACAACCTTACGCCTCTTCCATTATAAGACAAATCCATTATAATTTTTTTTTAACCTGATACGTCAACATTTTCTTTTATTATATTATATTTTATCTATGTATTTACTTATTTTAATTTTATTTACCTATTCTTTTAGCATATTAGTTTTATATATTTACTCTTTTAACCTACATTTTTTCATCGTTTTTTTCATAGTCACATTTGCATGTGGGTTTACTGAAAACAACCTCTCTACTTTGTAAAGGTAAGGCTGCGTACTATCAAACCTCTCCAGATCCTACTTTAATGCGGGATTTCAGACTGAGTGATGATGATGATGATGATAATGATGAAATATATTCTCTAACATAGGCTTCATAATTCTTTGCTTTAAGTAATTGTATTGATTAAAACACTTAATCAGTTTAATTAGTTTAATCATAAAAATTCTGAATTATCTAATATGTTATTTTAGTTTTTAATATTTCGGTTCAGTTTATTTTAATAACTTTTGATGTTAAAAATTAATTAGTTATCAAATTTTATAAATTAATATGTTATTATAAACTATAATTAATTAATTAATTAATTTTAATTTATTTTTAAATTAAAATTTAAAATCTTCAACATGTAAGATAAACGCTTTCAATCATATTTCAATTATTTAATTTTATTTAATTTTTATCCTATTTATAATATTCTAATACTTATTCAACATTTTAAACTTTAAATTTTTTGGCTTATAGATTTAATTTCTAATTTTTAAAGAATTTCAAATTTGAATCTTTTTAGTAGAAAGAATGATTAAATTATTTTTGAAAATTTGTTTAAAACAATCGCAAATACTATATAATATAAAATAATTTAAAATAATTTTTTTAAATTAATACAATATTGATGTTGATTAATTAAAAAATTGCTTAAACTATTTTTCTCAACCCCCCATAACTGCAGGAGCTTCACTTAACTTCTATGTTACGGCCAATTTTGCCAACTAGTCCCCGTAATCTCAATAAACCACACGCACGTCCTTTTGTCTCTCTCAATCTCTTTATTTTTTTCCTTCTCTCTCTACACAAGATCAGAATCGTAAATTCGTAATAATACTATAAAAGAACCCGCTCTTCTCTCTGAATCAAATTGATGTTGTGTTTGCTATCTGGTCTGGTCCCTTTACTATCACCTATTGGTTCACCTACGCTTCGTCATTATCGGGATTAATCAGTTTTCCATTTAGGGTTTGGATAATCTGACTAATTGCTTCTATCTTCAACTTCATTCTCTTGGATTTTCTTCTCTTTCTTTTTCTTTTTTTTTTTTAATAAGTTGTTTTTAATCTTCGGTTCTAGGGTTTTCTTTATCGTTATGTAGATAACAGATTTGGTTAATTTCTTGTTACTCCAATTTATGTAACCAAAAAATTTAGATATTGAAGTGCCCACCTGAAATTGTTGTTGAGGTCTCTCTATACTTGGGCGATTCTTGTTTGACCATGGCCGGGGGCTTTTTGTTGAAATTACACAAATTGCCCCTTCATTTTGCCTTAACGATAATAATTATCCTAGAGTTTTGACTAGAAAGTTTGCTGTTCCTGAGAAAAGGGGTTTTTCTTTGTTCACTTTTTGTTTTCTTTCAATCATTTGGCTGTTTGTATTTTCTATTAGAGCACATATAAGGCGGTGTTGTTTGTTGTCTTGTTTGTGGGTGAGTGAGGAAGTGACTTTTTGGCGGGTAAAGGTGTGTAAAGATTGCATGGGCGAGCATGAGTGGTGGGCAGAGGCAGCCACTGGGCTATTGCCAAATGGCCTATTGCCCAATGAAGCAGCGTCGGTGATCCGAGCGCTGGATGCCGACCGATGGTCAAAGGCCGAAGAGAGAACGGCAGAGCTCATTGCTTGCATTCAGCCCCATCAGCCTTCTGAAGAGCGCCGCAATGCTGTTGCTCATTACGTGCAACGCCTGATTATGAAATGCTTCCCATGCGAGGTATTCTGGATTCTTTTAATTTTTGGCTTTATCTTCTATGAGTTTTTAGTTTTGGAGGAAATATCTGTGATGTGAGATTGTTTTGGTTTAATTATGTGAAAATGGAGGGATATTTGAAGGTGGGTTAATTGTCTGTGGAGATTCATGAACTAAGCTAGTAGAAATGTGATGATTGGGTTTAGTTGTTTAAGAATGTTTTTTTAACTAGAAATATTTTAAAGCGATGGTGTCCTGTGGCTGCTTTCTAGAACAGAGTATGTTATTGGTTAAGTGTTAGAAAATTCCATTAAGGTACCGTTTTGAGATTGGGAATACTTCAAATATTCATAGAGTCCAAAACCTTGTAAAAATAATGTTATCAGGGAGAAAGCTTATTCGTTTAGTAATTATTTCTTAATTTTAATCCGTGCCTCACTTTTTCTGTTAAAACCTTTTCCACGTTCATTTTCATGGTTATCTGTCCATAATTGTGATTGTTATTGCACATCTGTGATTGTCATTATTGTCAGGTGTTCACTTTTGGATCTGTACCACTTAAGACTTATTTGCCTGATGGGGACATAGACTTAACTGCATTCAGTAAGAACCAAAATTTGAAAGACTCATGGGCTCATCTGGTTCGTGATATGTTAGAAAATGAGGAGAAAAATGAGAATGCTGAATTTCGAGTGAAAGAGGTTCAGTATATTCAGGCAGAAGTAGGTGCATTTTGTTCCATTGCTATTTATGCTCCTATGTCAATGAACATGTCTATTTGTTGTAATCTTATTTCTCTATAAACTGAAAGCATACGGTTCATTTTTGAATTGGATTTATGATCTAACAATCTATAGATCTTACGTGAGCATTGGCTCACTGATGTTTATCTGTTATCTTTAGAGGTTTCAAGATCTTTGGGCATAACTTCTCTTTAGAAGAGATACTGCACTATTCTTTTTTTAATGATCTCTAGAAGATGAACTAAAATAAAATTAATGGACTCAAGACAAATGGAGAAGAATGATGAACTATAGACATGAATTATATGATTAAAGAAAATGATCAATTTTCAGATTATGAAAGCTTTTACTTTTCTAATTTATTCTATATAAACACAGGTGAAGATAATAAAGTGTCTTGTTGAAAATATTGTGGTCGATATATCATTTAACCAGCTTGGTGGGCTGTGCACCCTTTGTTTTCTCGAGGAGGTTAGTGGTTGTATAATAAGTGATCTAAAAGAATTGTCCTGTAGGAAAATATTCACAATTTAACATCTTTCTTTTTCACTGTGTAATATATTTGCTTCTGCAGGTTGATAATCTGATAAATCAAAATCATTTATTTAAAAGGAGCATTATTTTGATAAAAGCTTGGTGTTATTATGAGAGCCGCATACTGGGTGCTCACCATGGATTGATCTCTACTTATGCTCTTGAAACCTTGGTTCTTTACATATTTCACGTATTCAACAATTCCTTTGAAGGACCCCTTGAAGTAAAGTTTTAGTACCTTTTCATTATTTAATTTAGCTGCATATATTTCAGTCATCTGATTTTTATCCATTTGTCCTATGCATTCCAAGGTCCTTTATCGCTTTCTTGAGTTCTTTAGTAAGTTTGATTGGGACAACTTCTGTGTCAGTCTCTGGGGGCCTGTACCCATAAGTTCACTTCCAGAAGTAACAGGTATCTCCTAGTTGCTTGAAAGTTTTAATGTTATCTGGATGAATGGCCCTTTATTTGAAAATGCTAGCTAAGTTATTTGGTGTTGCCATTTTACGACGTATTGCAGCGGAGCCTCCTCGAAGAGATGGTGGAGACTTACTACTTAGCAAATTATTTCTTGAGGCTTGTAGTTCAGTATATGCTGTTTACCCTGGTGGCCAAGAAAACCAAGGACAACCTTTCATTTCAAAGCACTTCAATGTTATTGATCCTTTGCGGATTAACAATAACCTTGGAAGAAGTGTCAGCAAAGGTATTTGAATAAAATAATCATCCTGTGCCTTCTAGACCTGTGAATATTTCGGTTTAGTCCCCACACTGTGAGATCCACCATCTTGTATTTGAGAATATAGAACAAGATGCCATAAACAGCATCTGGAATTAGGACATATGATGTTGTTTGTTATTTGTTAACAGATGTAAGAACATTTTAATTTTTGTTTCAATTGTACATGTGATACTAGTTGCTTCATAGTTGAAATCTCTTCTATAAAGATGATTCTATAGATTCATTGTTCTCAAAACTGAACCTAAAAACACGAAGAATAATCAAAATGTAAAAGGACAACTTAATCTTTATGGCTTTTGGAAGTTTCCTGCAAAAATAGTGGAACAAATGGTTCTTTGATTTTTACTTTTCCCAGCAGAATCATCGGTCAACATTCTTATTTTCACTTCCATATTTATCGTGGATCCTTATTATATTGCACTTTAGTGAATGAAAATCTGTCTTGAAGGACATTGCTGTCAGTCCCTACCCTTCGATAAAGTTGCTCTTATCTCTGCCCAAAGTTTCAACTAGTATCTAGACATATTTATGTGCACGCGCACACACATGAGGTTCCTCATGTATTTCTCATCACATTTTGCTAGGTATTTGACTTTGAAAGGATTGCTTGATTTTCTGTTGCATTTTAATTGAGATTTGGGAGGGACTTGTGTTATGCATTTCATAGATGGAATTCAACCTTGTGTATATTTTCTGTTGTTGGGTTTTTGAATATCTGCTGGTAATAGCAGTAAATTTAGGATATATTAAATTTTATAAAGTAGATTATATGAGGCAAGATGATTAATGATGTGAGCATGTCTGCTGAAATAACGCTTGTGCATTATCTACACTGCTTTCATCTCATTGTGTATTACTTCTCTGTCTGACTTCTGATTCATTATTTGGCTTTCAAGGTCCTAATTTCTGGAGCAGGGCCTTGATTATCAGAGTTTGAAGATTTTTTAGTGTTTTCAGTCAGTTTGACTTGGTTCACCATATCATTTATCGGAGATTCTATTCTGTAAATTCTCAATTTGACTGGCTGTGTGGGATAGGGGAGAATAACCAATCATTCTTGATTGCTATGTTTCATCAATTCATTCCGTTCACTTAATTGGCTGATCTTGAGAAAAGCTCTCTAATTTCAAGAGTGGCTTGATTCAGTTGTGAATGTATGTGATTTCTTTTTGATGTTTCTCAAATGCTCTAAACTTTACTTTCAGCCTTGTCTTCTATGTTTCTTTTTACTTTGCAGTTGATTAACAACACCTGTTCTTTTCAGGTAACTTCTATAGGATACGCAGTGCATTTGCATTTGGGGCTAAAAAGTTAGCTAGGTTACTTGATTGCCCAAAAGAAGATCTACGGTATGAAGTAAATCAGTTCTTTATGAACACTTGGGATAGGCATGGCAGTGGTCAGCGCCCAGATGCTCCAAAGAATGATTTATGGCACATAAGATTGAAAAATCTTGATAACTGTAATGGATCTGAGCATCCTAGGGGCAAGCCATGTAGTAAAAATCATAACCATGAGACTCAAGTTGATGGTCATAGCTCACAAAATGTATCGTCCCAGCATGTTACCTATCCCACTGAAAACACATCTAGAAGTAGTGAAGTGCCTGCAGTTTCTCGCAGTCAAATGCAAAAAACTCATGTTAATTCAATTAACTCTAAGATCTCAGATCAGACAAGGAGAGAGATTGGTTCCACTCAGGGTGTTCATACTGATAAAAGTCAGAGAAGTTCCAAACCTGATAACTTGGCCAATGGCCTTCAGGGACGATATTTTGCAAGGACACGCTCCAGTCCTGAGCTTACTGATGCATACACTGATGGTTCTTCTCAGGGAAGAAATAACAGAGCTTCAGAAGGTGGAAAGGAGCAGGTATCATCTGCTAAGTTGGTTAATACAAGGAGGAAGAAAATGGTATCTGATAATTTGAGTGGCCATAGTATAAGATCATCCAATGATGAACCCTCAGTAGATAAACACTTCCCATCCTGTCAGAATCTTGACGTTGCTGCTGACTCAAATAGTGCATCAAATAGTTATCAAAATGAGGGTTTGGGTGCTACGGGTGAAGAAGTTCCTACCATGATGGGCACACTTCTGATGCAGCAGGAAGAGCAAGACCTTGTGAATATGATTGCTTCTTCAGCAGGCGGTGGTTTCAATAGTCAGGTTCATATCCCACTGAATATAGCATCAAATCATGTGCCCTATCAACTGCCACCTGTCCTTGCTTCAATGGGTTATGCCGAAAGAAATATGGGAGGAATGATACCCACTAATATCCCCACAATGGAGATTCCTTGGGGTGCAAGTATGCAATTTCCTCAAGGCTTGTTTTCATCTTCACTAACCCATCATTTTCCTGGTGTAGGATTGATCTCCAATCCAGAAGATCCTACCGAGCCTGGTAATGAGAATTTTGGTAATGGGGAAATGAAAACTGTGGAGACTGATTGTGATCCCTGGCATGAACAGGAGAGGGGTTCCCTTGGTGTATTTGACCTTGATAATGAAGGTCTTGAAAGTCATCAATCAGATGAAAAGCAGCAGTCCACATCATCTAGTTACAAGTTTGTTCCTTCCTCTCGGATGGGTGTCTCTGGCAGCTCTTCTAGAGTTCAGCAGAAGTTCACCAAAGAGTTCCAAGCAGCAATGAGAGAAGATTATGTGGATCCTTTCTCATGTCACGAAAACCAAGGTTCTGAAGTTCACTTTGACGAGAGTATTGCAAGTTCAAGGTCCTTCACAACCTCAAATGCTAGTTCTTTAAGAAGTAAAACCTCTTCTGAGAGTTCTTGGGAAGGACCATCCACAAAGTCATCAAAGTCAACCAGGGAAAAGAGAGGCAGAAAAACTACATCAGTGCATTCTGTTGTGTATGGGAAAGGCAAGAGGGTCAATGATCATTTGTCCAATGAAACAGAAGATGATAACAAAGACTGGAATGCTGTTTCTGCCATGGCTTCCGAAATGACTGAAAGAAACATTGGACCTCAATGTACATCTTTGCATGCTTCGAGGCATCAAGTATCTGGAATTGATGTGGCTCAGACCAGTGGGTCTGAGTCAATGATACCTATTGCTCCGGTGCTCTTGGATCCTGCTTCTCGACAAAGAAACACTGATAATTCAGGCGTTTTTCCATTTGCATTTTATCCCACAGGACCACCGGTTCCTTTTGTTACTATGCTTCCTGTGTACAATTTCTCGTCTGAAACAGGGACTTCTGATGCACCAGCCAGCCATTTTGGTGTCAAGGAGTTCCCAGATAACACTGATTCTAGTCAGAATTTTGAGTCATCTGAGGGACTTGATCAACCAGAGGTGTTAAGTAGTTCTAGTTCTATGAGGATGGAAGCTTCTGTTGAGCCGTCACAGCACAAGCCTGACATTCTTAACAGTGATTTCGCCAGCCACTGGCAAAACTTGCAGTATGGCCGTTTTTGCCAAAACACACGGGGTCCTGCACCTCTAATTTATCCTCCTCCTGTTATGGTGCCGTTGCAAGGCCGCTTTCCTTGGGATGGTCCTGGAAGACCTTTGTCAACTAACATGAATCTTTTCACGCAGCTTATGAGCTACGGACCTCGACCAGTTCCTGTCACTCCTCTACAGTCTGTGTCTAATAGACCTCCTGGTGTTTACCAGCAGTATGTTGATGAAATGCCAAGATATCGTAGTGGGACAGGGACCTACCTGCCAAATCCGGTGAGATGAATTCCAGCTTAGTCATCTGTTTTCATTGAACATATAAATTGTATGTAGATACGGAGTCTCCTGCTTTCTTCTCCTTTCCTTTGATGTAGAGGTTTATGGTTCATATAATCTGGACACTTCTTCAGTGTCGTGATAGAAAAAAATTCATAACTTAGTGTTTAATTATGCTTTAGTAATTTCACTTGACGGTACTGAGTAAATTCATTTTTGCTGTAAAATCTTCATATATGTTGTTGTAGATTAATGCACAAGAGTCGTATGCTTTGAGCCTTTGACATCTCAACACACCATCACCATTTTTCTTCCTTCTCATGTTCCTTCTCTAGGAGGTAATTTTATATAGTCCTTATTCTCTTTTGCATGTTTGTTGATTGTGCCTAACCCTTGGTTGGAGCCATGTCATTGTCAGCCCTTAAAATCTTTAGCACTGTACTGGAAACTGGCCCTTAGTTTCTGTATATAACAGTAAAAAGACAGGATTGTTGTTAACGTGGAAAAGGAAAATGTATTGATACTTGTAGTGAAGATGTTGGTGGTTGTACAATGTTTGTGTGTTGTGAACGGAATGTCCTCTAAACCTTTTTTTCTTTTGAATCAACATATGAATATTTCGTCACTTGTGCTCCTTAACCTGTACTCCCAGACAATATTCAGCCTTGTTCGTATGATCATATACAACACTTGCTCAACAAATTTCAAAAGCAATACCAGGGATGTCTACGGCAGTTGGGGTAGTTTTTTAGAAACGA
The DNA here is from genome assembly GCA_027575705.1 of Erythroxylum echinodendron. Taxonomy (NCBI): domain Eukaryota; kingdom Viridiplantae; phylum Streptophyta; class Magnoliopsida; order Malpighiales; family Erythroxylaceae; genus Erythroxylum; species Erythroxylum echinodendron. The sequence continues at coordinate 24,438,221 of JANZXR010000009.1, read as the reverse complement.
AGTTCACATTTATTTTACCTTTCTTGTTCCATTGATCTGATTTCCATTTAGTTTGCCTTATGGTAGAGTTGTTTGGATATTAGTTTAATGCATGCTAATGATCTTACAATTGCTGCCAACATTTCCTTTGATCCTTTGGATTTGCTTACCCATATCAGTTGCATTTTGTTTTGTTTGACTTCAGAAGGTATCTGTTCGAGACCGGCATTCCACAGGTACCAGAAAGGGAAATTACAACTATGAAAGAGGTGATCACCATGGAGATAGAGAAGGCAACTGGAACTCAAAGTCTCGTGGTACTGGACGTAACCACAGTCACAGCCAAGCTGATAAGTCAACCTCCAGGGTGGATCGACTGGGAGCTAGTGAGAACCGAGCTGACAGATCTTGGGGCTCAAATAGGCATGACACATTTCATTCATATCAATCCCAGAATATCCCCCGTCGCTCGAACGTCAGTCAGAGCAGTTCCACTAATGTCAGCTACGGAATGTATCCAATACCATCCATCAATCCGGGTGGTGTCTCAGCAAATGGACCTACTATTCCATCTGTTGTTATGCTTTATTCATGTGATCATAATTCTGGTTATAGTTCTGGAGCAGAGCAGCTTGAATTTGGATCTCTTGGGCCAATGGGTTTCTCGGGTGTAAATGAGGTGTCACATTTCAGTGAGTCAAGCCGGTCAAGTCCAGGATTTGAAGACCCAAGATTTAATGGCGGCACTGTTCACCGGTCTTCAGATCAACCTTCTTCACCCCAGCTCCAGAGGTAGTTACCCTGTCTCTCCAAGCCAGTAAGTGTAAGATTTCTGAACATTTACCAGAATCACATGTTTCATCTTATTGAAATCCTTTTGTGAAATTGCAGCCTAATTTAACCAATTCTAGTACATCCTTTATTTATTTGTTTACCTCATGATGTTTTGTGATCTTTTTTATTTGTCATCTAAGCAGGGGGGTTTGATTTTATTGCCGGATCAGTGGCACACATGAATTATCAGTTGAACATCTTCACACCTCTGGCATTTCCAAACCATGGTGGGAGAAACTATAATGACAAATCCTTCAATTCCCGGGGATTTTTGTTCTCACCTCATCATACATAGAAGGGAGAAATTCATGCTTCTGACATATTCTCTTGGAAAAGGTCAGATACTCCCCTCATGCTTGTTTGTACACTAAGATGTCAGGACAGGATATATAGTGAATTGGCAGTAGAAAGGATGATGAATGATTCGATGATTAGGCTTGTGATAGGCTCAACACATTGTAACACCACTAATTTAGAAGCCCACAGTTTTAGAATCTAGGGTTTTATCTTTTCGTCAGGATTTTTCATCCACAGAGGTGTATTGGGGATTTCGATTCACAAATTCAGGTTCAGGTATCGCTTTCCTCATCAAAACTCGTTATTGTAGTCATACAACCCTCAAAAGAGTTGAAAATTACTTTAAACGGTTTATTTTGACGAGATATGATAAAACGGTCCCCTTAAACAATTACAAGTTAAGTTATTTCAGTCCTTTTATATTATAAAAAGTATTTTTGTTATTTATCATATACAAAATCTCCATTTTCCATATTCAATAGGACATTGTCGAGTCAATAGCAGTTGTAAATGGTAAATAATATTGTCAAATATAACGTTTTGTTTATAATAAAGAGTTAATTATAAAAATCAAAAAATTTAAATTCTTTAATTTTTTAATTTTGCAACGATATAATGTTAATTAAAATTTTAAAACTTAAAAGACCTTATATTTAATTAATATATAAAATAATTATTTTTCATTTCATTTAATATATAATGTGTTATATAGACCAAACTAATAACCTAATTAGTAGAAGTTGAAATAAATTTTAAAAGGCAAAAGGTACAAATTCTATCTTACAAAATTAGGTTAATTTTTCCTGTTATTTATAATATTATGTTATATTTTAACATTTTCAAAACGATATGAATAGTATTGTAAATCTTAACTCAGTTACGTTTTTGGTAACTTTTTAATATAAAAAATCATAAATTTAATCTATATCATATAGTGATTAAGTAATTTAATTTTTAAAATGATTTATTTAAACACTTTTTAAAGATATAAGAATATAAATACAAATAAAATTATAAAAAGTGTCTAATATAATAACTTCTAACTACAACATAAGTGCAACCTTAAATAAACTAAGTGTACGTTTGAATGAGTTTATATCAGTAAAGCTTTTTTAAGAAATTAGTTGACTGTTTGGCTGTCATTTAAAAAAAAACTTTTTTGAAAGGGCATCATATAATAAACTGTTTGGCAACATAAAAATAGAAAGTACTTTTAATTTTAAATAATTTTTATTTTGTAATAAAAATTATTTATGCATATAAATATTATTTAAAATATATTAAACAATATGCAAAGCATAATATATTAATTATTATATAATTTTAAACCGTATGAAACATAAATGAAAATATATCTAATCAAATCTTTTGTATGAATTATAACATAATTAAAACTAATACTAAAAATAAATATTAAAATATATAAAAATTCAAATGATATTATATAAATTTCAAAATAAATGTGAAGATATTTTAGTGGGTATTGTGGGAATTATGTGTAAAACATAAGGGTAAAAGGGACTAAAAAATATGCTCATTGATTGATCTGAAAAATCTACTTTAAAAAAGTGCTTTTTTGAGAAGCTAAAAATTTGAACTTCTTAAAAAATTGTATTTTAACTGCCAAAAAAATTATATCTACTAAAAAAGTGCTTTTTTATTTTACAACCAAACGCTCATTTTTTTAAAGAAAAATCTTTTACAGTAGAAAAAAATACTTACTCACTTTCTAAAAGTTCAACTAAATAGGCATTAAGAAAAATACCCAAGTTAAGGAATAAGATTGAACTTTTTGAAATAAATTAAGAGACATACCTAAATTAAACGTGAAATAATTTACGAGACATACTCTATTGAAACATTACATTGTTGATGAGAAAATGAAAATAAATTTTAAGTTAAGAAACAATTTTTTTAAGAAATTATTCCATCAAAATGATTTTAATCCATAAATAAAACTGAACTATGTATTATTTTAGCACATTTTTCGTCAATAAATTTCATTTATACCTATAATATATCATAATAAATTTAGGCAAAATAAGAGTGACGTAATTGACTATGTTTTAAAAATGAGATCGGAAGCTACATCAATAAAAGAAGAGGTTTAATGTTTAAAATATTCAACAAGTTTAATTTTAAAAAAATAATAAATAAAAATTAATTAATTAATTTTTTATTTATAATACTTATTTTTAAAAAATTGACGAATTAATTAAAAATAAATAAATTTTTAATAATAAAAATTATTAAAATAAATCTAATATACAATTTAAAAAAAAATAAAAATTGAATGATTTAAAGTTTTTACTATTTTTTATATCAGGATTATGATATTATGTGAAAAATATATTAGAATCTGGTTGACATATTATTTAAAAATCTTGGTAAACACTCACATATAACTCCAAAAGTGTCCCATAATAAGTAGGAATGACCCGATTGGTTTCAACTCTTCATCGAAGACTCTTTTTTGTAGAAAATTTTGAGTTCGAGTTATCATAAAGGAGGGAGAGGAGGAATTTTTCCTGTTGGTAATTCTCTGGCCCCTTAAGCATGCTCTTTGGTGAAATTAATTGCGGACGTCTTGCTTCTAACGGTAATGTGAGAGTTGGAACTATTAAGAAATTTGGGGTTGATGGAGCCTGATACTAAATGAGGCCAGTGATCAATCAGCAGTTGATCAATCAATATGTGACAATTTTTTGTGTGTAGAAGTGTACAGGCTATGTAAGAATTTAAGAGACCTTGAGATTTTAGATTTACATCCTCTAAGACTTTTGAGAGAGTTGTATGTAAAAATGTACAGGCTATTTAAAAACTTAAAAAGCCTTAAAATTTTAAACTTACCTCTTCTAAGACTCTCGAGATAAAATCTTAAAGGCTTGCAATTAGTCCGATATAATTGAGATATTTACTGTAAATAAAAAAACCTGTCCCATCATTTTGACGACATACGGGAATTTTGTAGGTCAATGAAATGACGGCAGACACATAGAATGTCCCCAAAACGTGATGTGATGAACGGCCAGAAGCAAGCCACGCTCTGCCGGTAACTTGTCTACAAGCGTACGGCTGTAAGCCGAGAGTATGTGATGGGCACAGGGCATGACGTGTGAAGATACGTATGCATAAGGAGAGGAATCGCTTCTCATTGGAAGTTGTGACAACAAAATGTTAGTTAGTCTCATGCGTGATGGACTTATTCTTCTCTCTCTTTCTAATAATTTAGTTACTGATTTCTTGTCCTTTTTCTTTATTTGGGTGCTAATCATTGAGGTTGTTTACTAGTAAAGGTTTGTCTGTTAGTAAAAGGGTCTAGTTCTTAATTATTGTTTTACAAATTAAGGATGTGTTTTATTGATGGTTTATTAATAGAATAAAATATAATATAATATTATTCTATTATTTAGAACGAGTATTTATAATAGAATAGAACGTAATGAAATAGAAGATGAGAGTTTCATATTATATCTCATTCTATCATAAAACAATTAAAATAAAAAATTTCCAATTTAAGATGTTTATGATAGAATATAAAATGATAAACAACTTTATACTATATTACATTATAAACCCTTTATTCAAATAGCATTTAACTATATAACATTATAAATCTTTTCATTATTTTCAAATAATAATTTTTTAATATTACATCTATTTACGTTTAATTCTATTATAAATCGTTTCATTCGATTATATTTCATTTCATATCATTAAAAACTTTACATCTTAAACCAAATGTAATAAGTTTCCTCTTTTTAAAATTTTCTATTATTTGATTTTCCAAACTCAAATAATAAAATCTTAAATCAATATGAAAAATTTCTCAAAACTCACGCTTCAGTAAGACTTCAATTGAGTGTTAGTGATGATGGTGATGATTGATTTTCCAAACACAAGTAATAAAATCAAAATTTGGCATTTGATTTTATAAATTCAAAAGAAATTCATTTAAAATTCACATCATAAAATTATAAATTATAGTTAACAACGAGTCGAATTATATTTAATTTTTGTATTTGATCTTAATTTAGTTCAAAGATTAGTCAAGTTTGAATATCTCAAATATTAATTTTAATCAATTAATTATTTAACCACGAATGAAATTGCGTTATTTTGTTAAATTTGGCAAAATAAACCTAACAAAATACTATTGTTTTGTTTAACTTTATTCAAATTCTAAATTTAAATCCAATTAAACCTAATTACTATCTCTAACAAACATTAGGAAATTTTCATTTCATGTGGTCTAATCTTTATTGCTTCAACTCAAATATAAATTAAAAGAAATTAAACTCACGAAAATTATATTATAACACTCATCATCTTACTAAGAAATTAAATAAAGTATAAAATAAGATTAACGCGAAATAAACATGATTCCACTTTTTAAATTTTATGTTAAATTCTTTTGATTTTATTTGAAACAAAATTTATTTCTTGGATGCATAGAATGACATTAGAGTTAACCTATAATGTCAAATAAACATTTGTATATTATACTTTTAGTAATAACAATTAAAATAATTGAATTACTAAATTTTTTAAATTTAAAGAGTAATAGAACTTCTTGAGTTTTAATATATAAAAAACAACAACAACAACAATAACAAGTAGAAATCTACCGAAACATAGGTAAAGTTGGACTTTCAGTTAAAGGGTATATATAATTACATTACAACGCATAATAGATTTTTTTAATTTCTATATATAAATAATTCCTATTGATAAAATAATTCATTTACATTTTTTTAATATAATGACAATTTAAATATTCATCGTTAAATAATATCGAGAATATCTTATAACAAAGAAGTAAATGGGACTCTTTTCCGGTGAATTGAAAACTCGAGTCGCAACAGCTTTTTTGTGGTCCTGACCAATCAAAGAGGCACATGATATTCAGAATATCTCATTGAAAACCAGAGTATCGGCTTGATGGGCATGGATGATAACTTTTCTAAGGCTGGACCACCGCGATATAATATAACGTAATTTTCAATGCTAAAAAAATCTAACCTATTTTTATCAATTTAATAATATAAATTGATTCGATTTATTTTAATAAATTTTATTATTAAAAATTTATTTATTTATTTATTTATTAATTAATCAATTTTTTAAATTAATAAATTATTATTAAATTAAATTAAATAATTAATTTTCATTCAGTATTTTTTAATTAAACTTTAAATTATTCACCATTTCTAGCAATAATATTTTAAATTTATTTAATATTTAAGTAATTTTATAATAGTCTAATATTAATTGAAACCTTTAAACCTTTAATATTTTATTTTCTCTGTTTCATTTCTGATATAGTTTTTAAAATAATAGTGATAATAATATGATATTGTGTTAATTGAATATCTAGTATGCTTATATCGTGTAGTAATAGTATTTAATTAAACTTTTAATTTGTAAACATCTTTTTGATTTGATTTGATTTATTTATTTAATTTAATTTACCTACTCTTTTAGCATTTTAGTTTTTATATTCATTCTTTTAACCTATATCCTTTAGCAAATAAATTTAAATTTCAAATTCCAAATTTATAATTTATAATTGTAATTTTCTAAATTTTGGATAATGTTTTAAAAATTAAATGAAAGTTAAACCAATTTAAGAATTTAAAAATTCAACCAATAAAACCAACGGTTTAATAAAATTAGAAAATTGTAATTATCAAAGAATTTAAATTTTAATTAAAAAATTACTCTTAAATAAAAAATTTATAAAAATTGATAAATTTTCGGTCGAGATATATAATTATATTAGTATTATTAATTTATAAAATAGACTATTTTTAATAATAAAAATTATTATAATAAATTAAATTAATTAATAAATAAAAAATGAATACCGAGTTTTTAGTTTTATATTTGTAAAAAATGTACTGATTCATTTTTTATATTTTCAACTTACAGACTTATTAGTTACGTCCACGTTTAGTTAAGCTCATGAATTTAAAAAATCCCAAAGAAGAATTTTCAATTGATGATAATTCAAATATTACTTTTCTATCATTTATAAATTTGTAAATAATTGAAATATGAATGATTTATTTTTTTGCAAAATAATTTATACTTAATCAGTTAATAATTATATATTTTTAAATAAAATTTGAGTTAACTCATATTATCAACATTAATTATAATGTTAAACTAAATTTGTAATTTTAACCCAAAATCCTTTAGCAAATAAATTTAAATTCCAAATTTATAATTTATAATTTGTAATTTTCTAAATTTTGAATAATATTTTAAAAATCAAACGAAAGTTAAACTAATTTAAGAATTTAAAAGTTCAACCAATAAGACCAACGGTTTAATAAAATTAGAAAATTGTAATTGTTAAAGAATTTAAATTTTAATTAAAAAAGAATACTCTTAAATAAAAAATTTGTAAAATTGATAATTATTCGGTCGAGATATATAATTATATTAGTATTATTAATTTATAAAATATACTATTTTAATAATAAAAATTATTATAATAAATTAAATTAATAAATAAATAAAAAATGAATACCGAGGTTTTAGTTTTATATTTGTAAAAAATGTACTGATTCATAATGACAATAAAGACAATTTAACTTGGGTTGAGTGTCTTTCTATTTTCTCACTCTGTTTCACTTTTCTCCTCCGCTGCATCTCTCTCTCCTTCTCTCTACCGCCATTTTCAAGCCATCTCTTCTCAGTTTTAACTTGGTCCCTGTACATTCAACAGTTCAACTATTATTCCCTTTTCTCCATGTAAATATCGTCTTTACTCGTCTTGTTGATGTCTGTCTCTCTCTCTTTCGAGTTGTTAATACATTCTAAGATTGGTTTCAACTGTTCTTGGCGAATCATCAAAATGATAGCTCAAGTTTGAAGTTCTTGATGCCAGATTATCCTTTTTGATATATCTTTTAAGTTTCTGCAATCGTTGTCCGTTTTACTATATTGAATCTTGAGCTCCGAAGAGTATACAGGGGCTCTGAATTCGTCGAAACTATATTTTTCGTCTGCATCGGAGCTCTGGAGAGTTGGAATTCAGTGTAAGGTATTAGTTCTTTCTCTTCGGATCTTGCTGTTCATGTCCGTTTAAGTTACTTTGAAAATCCTCTTTGTTTGTTTTTATTTTTCGCCCAGAAATCTAATATTATTTGGCTTTTTAAAATTTAAACTATTTTTACATTCTGAAAAAAGTGTAACTATTTTCAAATATTATGTTCTTAAAATCGTTGTTTCATGTTGGATTTGGTTAAAGCTATTGAATCAGGTAAACTACTGTTGAATTAATAATGCAAATAACACTTTTTAATTATTATGTTAGTTCCTGGTGGAAGCAGAATATTTAGATTCTGATGCTTATTAAAGGTTCTGGATCTGGTTAATTACAAGTCGCGAGTTAGTAATCGCCGGATGTACTATACTCATGCATAGTTTCTCAGCAACAAAATGTACGGACAGTTGTTTTGAATATTTTCTGCGCTTGTTAAGCATGGAATTTTACTTTTCCATGCGGTCGTTGAATATCAAATACGATTTAATTTGTTGATGTCGAAAAAAAGATACCTTTAACCAATTAAGAATGTCCATCTTTATTAGTCGGGTGCTAGCCTTTCTTTGGTGGGTTTTCCTTTCTGTCGGTGATGTGTAGTATGATGTAAGTACCAGAGAATGCTTGTATTTGTTTTGTTGGGGGGAAAGGAATGGTGCCACTTAGATGGTATAAATGTGTGTTGATCAATGCTTATACTCACTGAATGCACTAAGTCATGAAAGTGTTTTGAGGAGAATAAAATTTCTGATTGCTCTAAATTCTGCTTACAACTATTCTTTAGTGCCTGTTTTCAGTCTACTCAGAAGTTTTGAATTCTTCCATGTGTCTGGTAAATGCATGATTTTTCTCCTTGTTTTACTTCTATTTTTGGTATTCCAGATTAAACTGCCTTGACCTGTGGGTTTCCTTGAGACATAAGATCTTGTTTCTATCTTGGTGAACCAAATTATCTTAGCAGCAGCCAGGAATTGTCAGAGTTGAAAAATAGAGATGCCGACAATGTGCAGTCAGTTGGAATGAAGACTTTACAGGTCTGTTCTTGTGTCCTGAATCTCCTGATATGCAACAAAATTTTCTTTCTTGTTGGATGTGGACAAGTCTCTTCTTGTAATTGTTTGAATTGGTTATTATTGTTACCTCCAGGCTTCATAGTTAGCCTTTCCCCCATGTAAACACGCCTTCAGTCTTCTACATTTTGCTCTTTTGCATTCATTTACACCATTTATTTTCCTTAATTCTTCTTGAGCAAGTATTTTTTAATTTTACTGATTCTTGTGCTTCATGTAGCTTGTGCTAAAAGCAGGATTTTTTTTCCTAGTATTTTGACCAACTTCTAGTGATGGTGATGTTGATGTTGATGCTTTCTTTTCATTGTCATCCATTACCACCAAAAAACCTTTTCCCTACGTGTCTCGCTCATCTCATGTTCGTACATGGACATGAGATCACGGTATTCAGGGGATGAAATTGATGGTAATGTAGTTCTAACAATTCTTTAATTTGAATTTTGATCTCAAAAGATTTTCTTTTGAACTTTTGGATATTGACATTACCATGATTTTCACTTGCTGAATGCTGGATTCACATACTTGAGCACAAGATATGATAATGCCATAAACTGTTGTGTCCTTATCTGTTACTTTTTCAATGTCCCTTAACTATCACTTCATGTTGTTTGTATATTAAAGAGAAGTTCCATTGGTTTCAGGGCACACAAGAAATACATTCCTTAAATCAAGTTTCACGGGACTCCAAAAGTGAGCAACCAAATGATCACTCAGTAGAGGCTCCTATAACAGACTCTGGTTCAATATCTGCTTCAAACAATGATGGCAGGAAGGTTTCACGTCAAGACATTGAACTTGTAAGAAATCATTTCTTATTTATTTTTCTCTTAAGCTTTTTTTTGTTTTCTATAATTTTAGGATTAACTTTGAATATTCTTGTTTCCCTTGCACCTTGTTTCTACAATATTTGTTTCTTTTCTCCTGCTGATGACAGTCTCTTTAATGCTTATTACAGGTGCAGAATCTGATTGAGCGGTGCCTGCAGTTATATATGAATAGAGATGAGGTTGTCAAAACCCTATTGACTCGAGCGAAGATAGATCCCGGGTTTACAAATTTAGGTAGGTGCTCGATTCCCTTACAAGATTTCACCTTTTTGTTGCATGTGAATGGTCACTTCAACTTTTCGATGATGTTAGGAACTTTTATTAATTTCAGACTATATCAGGTGAAGCATGTTTTGATATCAAAATATGTATATTGTTAAGAAAATAAATGGCCTCTATTTCCCCAGCAAAGGATAACCAGCATGCAGGAGCTATAATGTGCCATGTTGATGTTTTTGTTTCTATTTTCTTTGTCGTACATTAAAACAATATTCAATTCCTTTTTTTACCGTGTCTTCTTTGCTTTTCCAGTATGGCAGAAGTTGGAAGAAGAAAATGCTGATTTCTTTAGGGCCTATTATATTAGGCTGAAGCTGAAGAAACAAATTCTTTTATTTAATCATTTGCTTGATCATCAGTATCGTCTTATGAAGTATCCAGTAGCGCACAAGGTTCCATTAGCCCCCATACAAAACGGGATTCATCCTATGCCAGGTAAGTTTAATATTCAGATAATGGTTTTGTAAAGTCACAACGGGTTATTTTGGTTTTGCAAAGGACAATGAATTTTAGGCTATTAGGTTTTTGTTCTTAGTTTTAATCATTTTTTTGCAAAGTAAGAGTAGTACTGGAATTTTTGTGATGCCTAAAGGCTTGTGAGAGTGATATTTATTTGAAACACTATATTCTGCTATTATTCAATGTCACTTGTTTGCAGTGCAGTTAACAATTTACCGATGGGATACCCTGTGTTGCAACAACCGCCAGTGCCAGCTCCTGGTCAACCCCATCTTGACTCCATGGGCTGTGGAATATCAAGCTGTCACATGGTTAGTGGAGTTCCAGCACCAGGAAATTTCCATCCAGTTCGAACAAATTCTGGGAACGAGTGAGAACCTTCCTATCTGCTCATTACTCGATTTCATCTTCAGCTTATGGTGCATTTTTCATAGTTTGAAAGGTTCCTCTTCCTCTATGCAGTAATGTGCGTTTTACTTATTCTTCATGAAGTTTTCAGTGCTTTTCCATTCCTATGGACATTTGTACATCGTGCTGATAAGAATATAAATTATAATGCATGGGAAATGACGTGTAAGTAGTCATTTACTCCGGCATTGAATACCTGGTACCAATTTGTCAATTTTAACTGTGTTAGTGGCTTATTCTGCACTTGAGATTGGCTCTGATGATCCAGTTTATTTTCTGATTAAAGGGAAACATTTTCTGTCCATTTATACTTGAATATTTATTCATTAGAAGGAGCTAACGGCAGCTGCATATACTTGTAGTATGATGACGGAATGTAGTGCAGCTGATGTAGCCCCTGCAGTTCCGCCAAACAATGGCATATCATCTATGTCAGAGATGCCCGTCAGTCCGACATCAGTGGCATCTAGTGGTCATTTTCCCTTCACTGCTCCGGACATGTCTGGAATGGGAGTAGATTTAGACACGGCATTTACATCTGATGTGGCAAGTTCAGTAGGGTTACAACTTGGACAGGATGGTGGGCCAAGAAATGCGGGAGATTCCCCCAGATCATTGGATCAGATCCAGTGGAACTTCATCCTTTCAGATCTGTCGGCAGATTTGCCTAACATGGGAGGTAAATTCTTATACTTCATAGGTTCTGTCACAGAGTTCTTGTTCATATGGTATGTTGAAGGGGGTATATGATCAAAGGTTGGAAGTTTGCCTAAAGAACAACACCTCATGGAAGATCCTTTGAAGGGACATTTCATTTGATAGTGATTCCAATTTCCTAATAATATATTAAAAAATCAACTAGCACAAATGATGCTTTTGAAGGCAATCCCATTGGTTTTTAATTCAACTATCGATGAAGTCACCGATCTGTACTTGTGTGGAACTAGCTTCTGCTTCGTTCTGTCATGCTACAATAAAAATGTTTCTAACAAATACAGGCCAACCTAGAATCTCTTCATTTCTCCACTTGTCATATCTAAACTTTATTTAGACGTATTACCTTTGAAAATATTTTCTTTTTGACAGATTTTGGGGCCCTTGGAAACTTCTCTGGTTCCTCTTTTCTGCCTTCTGATTCAGAAATTTTGCTGGATTCACCAGACCACAAGGACATAGGTAATTAATTCTTACTGCTGCTAGTTAAACTCTAATTGCATAAATGATTGATCTTGTTTATCTTCTGAGGTGTATTTGTTTCAATCTGAAATTGGTTCGAAGAAAGATCACATGTCCACTTTTTCGCAAAACTCTCGTCTGTTAATTTCCGGTAATTTTGTCTCTGATGGTTGATTGTGTACTTGTAAACTTTCCAAAGTGGTATGTTTATGGGGCATATCATTATGGTTGCTGTTAAACCATTCACATTAAAATCTTGAAGTCCAAATTAAAGTTTGTTCCTTTATTTTTTTCCCCTTTAACTGTTTCTTACCCTGGTAAATTTAACTTGCAACAGTGGAAGAATTCTTTGTTGATTCGGCTCCAGGGCCATCATGCTCCCAGTCAGACGAAGAAAGGTCATAGGCCAGGTGAGGCCCATCCTTTTTCTCTGAAAATTTAGGATGAGTTAAATTAGATAAACAAAATAAGATTATGTCAGCTATTTTCAGGGATGTTAGCCAGTTGGATCATTTGTCTATTTATTGTTTTAGGCACCAGTTTTGGTTGGTATTAGCATGCTAATACAGAACTGATCATGCTTGATGTAATTTTAAACAGAAGCAATAAAATTAGGAATGCAACTTCTACGTATTTGTTTTCTCAATTTATGGAAATGAAGATCCATTCATCACTACTATTAGTCTGTGAATCTGTGATTTAGTTTTGTTAGTAGTGCAAATGCCGCCGTGATCTTGAATGGCCGGGCCAACCCGACTTCTTAAAAATACAGCTTCGGGCTGATCGGATTTGAGTGTGATATTGCAACGATGTCATTTTAATCAGTCAAATCCAAAACTCGTCATTTCGGATTCAATTCGTTAACGCTATATACACACTGTCATTTACATGAGCAAATACATCACCGGCGTGCAAACCATACAAGTTGCAAGCCCTCTAGAGGAAAAAGGAAACGTACAAGAAATTCTTATATTTCACAATAAGTAACTTAAAAGAGTAAAGTATTATCTCAATTGGTTCAATTAGGTCAATTTTGAACTCATTAATTTTTCGATTCATTTTATTTTAATAATTTTTATTATAAAAAATTGGCCGATTGATTTGTAAAATTTAATTAATTTTTATATATTAAAATAAATAAATAAAATTTTATTTCATAATATAGGCGCCAAATAATTTTCATCTTTAGTTCTATTTTTAAAGTTTTAATTTTGTTCTATCTTTATTATATATTAATTTTATGATAATTTAATATCAATTAACTTTTAAATTCTTACGTTGCAATAATGTTTTATTTATTGTCAAAGTATTTTGGTGATTAACTTATTTATAAGATATAATTTATAGAATATAAATTTATTTAACATACACTAAAAGATTAACAATAATAATACTAAGTAAAAATTTCACTGAAATTTAAAATTTAAAGAGGTCTAATAATACGTAACTTTAGACTCTAAAAAATTATCGAATTGCAAAATTCTTAAAAGAAATACCAGGTAAATGACTATTACGTTCTAAAATTAAAATACTGAAGGAAGGTTCGGGGCACGAAAACTAATCAAAACTTGGGGAAGATTCAGAGTTGGAGGCTATCGTTCTTTAACAAGAACAAATCATCTTCAATTACGAGACCTTGGAAATTGTCTGCCATGGATGATGGGACAGATCAATCAGAGATGAACATTTTTCCATGCGGAGGCAGTCAGCCCATGAACGGTCAAATGTATGTCGATCTTCTAAATAAGAAAATATTTTAACTAAATAATTATAGACAAATACTACAAAATATAAGATAGGAGACTCGAAAAAAAAAGTTTAAAAGACTTACAAAAACGAAAAGAACTATTTAAGTAAAATCTTTTACCCGCATCCTAATACACTAAAGTTTTCAATTAATAACTATATTCTTGGTAAGTTTTAATAGAATCATATATTTTTATCATCAATCTTTAAATTTTCGTAAGTCTTTTATTTTTTGTCTCATAATATTTAAGTATAATTTTTTTACGTCTTCTTACTTACGAGTTAGCGTATTTTTTCTTAAAATATCCGAACAATTCAAACCTTATTGTTTTTCAACTATTAATATTAATTACTTGTAATTGCTCATTTAGGACTAAATTCTTGACCTTATTTTTTTTTTCTTCTAAATTTAAACATTCTTATCTCCCGACATTATTATAGCACGAAAAAGACATCCAATTTTCTGCATTAATTAAATGGAGCCCTTCAACGGATCGTTTTTCTTGATCGATCAAGTTTGATGGTTTTGGGGCGTAGCATATGGACAAATGCAGTAGCAATCTCAAAGTTACTTCCTTTGCAGTGAAAAATAAATGACGTATGACTTCAATATCGTGTGAGTAAATTAATTATAAAAGTTTTAAACTGTTTAATTTTGACAAGACGATATAAATAAATTAATCAGTTCTTAATAATACGAGTTATTAGAATAAATTGAACGAAAAAGTTAAAACGTCAAAATTAAACAGTTTAAAATTTTTATAATTAAACTGATTAAATAAATTGCGTATTTTAATTATTGGCTCCAAAGTGTTTTTGTAGGATTGTATACATAGATTTTTAAAGGTAAACTATAAAGTGTTAAATTATTTAAATTTTATTTTAGTTTTAAAATTTATTAAAAATAATAAGAAGTTTAACTATTAAAAAATTGAATATTTTAATCCAAAATATCATTTTCATTAATATAAATTTATACTATAAAAAATGACACGACTTTCATAATTTTTGAATATCAATAGAGACACTCAAATATATAAAAAAAATACTATTTAATTTTAATAAAAATTATTACTAAAATTTATGGTTTTGTAGTATTCTTCCAAGAGAGTTATTTTCATAAAGAGAGATTATTGAATCTTCAACAAGTGATGACCTGGACTTAACGGAGTCAAGAGATGAGAAGATTTCAACTTTTCACCGTCAAAAGGCCAAAAGCACCTTAAAGAAATAAAAAGACTTGAGCATCAAGTCATCGAAGTAAATGGCCCCACGTCATAAATAATGTAGATATTCTTAGTGTATAATTTTTTTTTAATATATATATTAGATATCTCGGACTAATCCTAAATTCTTAAGATCCTATTTTTAGAGTCTTAGAGAAGATAAATCTAGAACTTTAAGGTTTCTCAGATTCTTACGTAATCTGTACATTTCTATGTACAAAGAGTTGTCACATCCTGATTGATCGTCTTTCGATTGATCGCTAGCCCTGCTCAGTATCAAGTTCTCAGTAACCTTAAGTTCCCTAGTAGTTCCAACTCACATACCGCCGTTAGAAGAGAGGCGTTAACAATTAATCCGACTAAGGAGTATACCTAAGGGCTAGATGATCATCAACAGAAAAAATTCTCCCTCTTTCTTTCTTTTTGGTAACTCGAATTCAAAACCTCCTACAAAATATTTACAAAAAAAATAGAATTTAATTTGCGAATTAAGAAGTATTTAAAAATTAAAGTTTTGAATTAAATAGATTTTAGAAGTTGATTAATTAATTAAATTGAAAATTTTTACTCAATTTAAAATAATTAATTTATTAAGAAAATAATATGAATCTTTCTCGGAGGCTGCAGTTTAACTTTCCTTTTCCTGTAACTTGACAATAACTGCCATTGCAGACTCTCACCGCGAACTTTCTCAAGGTCTTTTTCCTCTCTGTGACTTTTTTTTCGCTCAAACTAGAAATCATAGAAGGGATAACGTAAAAGAGCATGTGATTATATTTCCTCTCATGTTCTCTGCTATTTCTTTCCCTTACACGTCCTTCCAGTTTCTGATTCTCCGAGTTCCGATCCCTTTTAACTAACCCCCAAAACTGGAAGAAGAAGAGTGGAATCTTCCAACCCGTCAAAGGAAATCTGCAGGTGTTCTGGTGGGTTTATATATATTTTTCAATTGTTTCACATATGACTGAAATTTATGACGTGTGTGTGTGTGTGTTTTCTCATATTCGTTTCAATTTCCTTTCCTTCTGCAGTAGTTCGTTTCAGGATTTCTAGCCAAAGCAATGAACCTCAAAGGAGTCAAGTTTGTCAGGTTAGTCAAACTGGGTTTACGCTTTTGTCATTTAGTATACTTTAAACGTAGAACATGCTATAACATGTGTGATTTCTCCAGGTTTGACGATTCCAGTTCTGTCCAATCCAGTTCTTCAGGGTTCAACGACAAGCGAGGCATATCCATTAAGAACAGAGTCGGTAGTGCAATCCGAAAAGGCTGGGAGATAGGGTCCGAGAGGATCAGAATCCTGAAGAAACCATTGAATTCCCTTTCTCTAACTCACAGGTTCGCTAACACATCAACAGAACAATCAGAGAAATCAAGGAAGCGAATCCTTCACCCTCAGGGTCGCTTCTTACAGAAATGGAATAAAATATTCGTGCTGGCTTGTGTGATTGCAGTAGCCATTGACCCTTTGTTCTTCTACATCCCAGTCGTTGATGCTAATGAGAAATGTCTTGGTTTGGACAAGAACATGGAAACCATCGCTTGTGTTCTTCGTAGCGTCGTTGATGCCTTATACGTACTACGTATAGTGTTTCAGTTCCGTACTGGGTTTATTGCTCCTTCGTCTCGTGTATTTGGCAGGGGAGAGTTGGTTGATGATCCTAAAATCATAGCCGTCAGATACCTGAAAAAGTACTTCATAATTGATCTTCTGTCGGTACTTCCACTTCCTCAGGTACGTCACCTGACCTTCTATCTCTCTTTGTTGATGACTCTCTCCTAAGATGAGTTAATGTCCCACGTCTCGTCTTTGAACGTGTGAGACTTTTCTTTAAGTTGACGCTGATTGGAGTCTTTCGAGCATTTGTCTTTGGTCATTAATAAAGGTTTAGGATCAAAAAATAATAATAATATTATTATTTAATTTTGTATTTTAATTATCATAAGAATAACTATTTATTTATTTAAGTAATAATGTTTAATTGTCATAATAACTCTTTCATCATTATTTTTGTTTTATTAAAATGATATAGTATTAAAATTTTTAATTTTAAATATAACGTGAGGAAATAAATAAAAAATTAATAAAAAATCACAAAGAAATTATATAATAACTAAATACTAACATATAAAAAGATTAAAATAAAAAGAATAAATTTAGTTGAGAAGAATATTGTAATTGCAAATCAATTGTACTTTAATTTCCAGACAAAATTTGGAAAAAAAGTCTTTAGCTTGATACACTATTTTGTGCTCAGGTTGTTGTTCTTATAATACTTCCCAGATTGAGTGGACCAGTTTCACTGGTTGCAAAGAACATGTTGAAGTTTGTAGTATTTAACCAGTATGTGCCAAGGCTTATTCGACTTCACCCTCTGTACAAAGAGGTGACTTCAACTTCTGGGATACTCACTGAAACAGCTTGGGCTGGAGCTGGTTTCAATCTCCTTCTTTACATGCTAGCTAGCCATGTAAGTTCTCTCTTTATTCATTTTGAGTACTTAGGGATGATGATAAGACCAGATCGACCTGAAGCTCGAGAAAAGTTTAGAAAAGATGAAGAGATTCATAAGGTCATTTTGTTTAATGCACGTACTTATCAGGTATTTGGAGCTTTTTGGTACCTGTACTCAATAGAAAGACAAGACAGGTGCTGGCGTGACGCGTGTGGCCCGCGGCATTGTGATCCTAGGTTCTTCTACTGCGGAAATCACCGTACTGAGAAGTACTCGTTTGTGAGTGAGTCTTGCCCTTTTATCCCACCAGATGAAATTAACAACTCCAACACTTTCAACTTCGGAATGTTCACTGATGCTCTCGAGTCTGGAGTGGTGGAATCCAAAGACTTCCCTCGCAAGTTCTTCTACTGCTTTTGGTGGGGTCTGCGTAATCTTAGGTTTGTACATTTATGGCGATCGAGTTATCGTACCAGCTAACATTTTCTCATTCAGGTTTCTTGCAATGGCATTACCAGGAGATTGACATGAACTACCATCACCATTCTTAATTATTGTACGAAACAAACCTTCCTCGTTTGATTTTCTGTATTCTAATTGTTCTACAGCTCCCTGGGCCAAAACCTCAAAACCAGCACTCACGTCTGGGAGGTTCTCTTCGCTATCTCCATGTCCATTGCAGGATTGGTTTTGTTTTCACTGCTTATTGGCAATATGCAGGTCATCTTTTGATGCTTCTTTCAGTACTTTCCTTCAAAATTCAACTCTGTTAGTTGTAAGATTTCATGAAGGTGTTTAAATCACAGAAATATCTTCAATCAACAACTGTTAGAATAGAGGAAATGAGAGTGAAAAGGAGAGACGCAGAGCAGTGGATGGCTCACCGTATGCTTCCTCCGAACCTGAGAGACAGAGTCAGGCGTTATGAACAATACAAATGGCAAGAAACTAGAGGTGTAGAGGAAAGAACTCTGATCCGAAGTCTTCCCAAAGATGTTAGGAGGGACATAAATCGCCATCTTAGCTTGGATCTACTTATGAGAGTGAGTTCTGATTGTTTCAATCCCCTGTATATATATTTAATCTGCAACTCTGCATCAAATTAACATAATCGATTAGGTGCCATTGTTTGAGAAAATGGACGAGAAGATCTTGGACGCGGTTTGCGATCGTCTTAGGCCAGCTCTTTACATAAAGGACAGCTTCATAGTTCGAGAGGGAGATCCGGTGGACGAGATGCTGTTTATCATGAGAGGCAAGCTCTTGACAGTAACAACTAATGGTGGAAGAACTGGATTCTTCAATGCTGTTTATCTAGAGGCTGGTGATTTCTGTGGAGAAGGTCTTCTTACATGGGCCTTGGATCCTCAATCCTCCTCCAATCTACCCATCTCTACTAGAACTGTACAAGCTCTTACGGAGGTCGAAGCTTTTGCCCTTGTAGCCGAGGACTTGAAGTCTGTGGCCTCTCAGTTTCATCGTCTTCACCACAAGGATATCCTCCATACATTCAGGTATGCAAGAACACTGAGCTTCATAAGTTTGATAATGGCTTCGAAACATACAATTATGAATACCCTTTTCGGTTCCTCTAGGTTCTGTTCGGTGCAGTGGAGGACATGGGCAGCCTGCTTCATACAAGCAGCTTGGAGACGCCATTGCAAGAGAAAGCAAGCGAAAAATTTGCAAGAAGCAGAGGAAAAACTCCAGGAAGCTTTGGCAAATGAAGCAGATGCATCTGTCAGCATTGGAGTTGCCATTTATGCATCTCGATTTGCGGCCAATGCATTGAGAAACCTGAGGCAAAATGGTGCCAGAAACACGGAATCTGCTATTAGTCCGACTAATCCTAGAGGGCCACAGAGATTGGCATTGCTGCCTCAGAAACCAGCGGACCCTGATTTTTCAAGTCACCAGTAGTAAATAGTATTCACATTACGCAGTTTTTGGTTTCTATGACCGACTTTTTCCTAGTTTTAGACAAAGTATTTAAACTTCCTGTCCATTATGCAGAATCGGGCATATGGATGGCAATGGCCGTTCGGACATCATCTAAACTTCCTGTATCATGCATAATCAGGAATACTAGGGATCACAATGACCTGGTTATTTTATTTTATTTTTTAAAATTAAAATATAGAAAACAAAGTTATTTTTTATATAACGACATTTTTTTTAATAGTTATGGATCTTGCGCTGAATCGGACCTAGGTAACTTGAACTCATACCAAACCTGAGATGCGATTAACCCGAACTTAGCCTAGACCCAATTGTCGTCCCTAACGATAAATATGACGATTTCTAACCACTATAAGCGTGTAATTGAAACGTTTCTTGAAGTTGTTATTTCTTATGAATTTTTTGGAGACAAGTTGTTTCAACACCTTAAATTAAATTGTATCCTCTAATTCAAACTTTTTTTAATTGTAATTATTTATCTTTTATAGAATTATTTAACTATTTTTACAATTCATTCTATCATGATTCATATTTGCTTAAATTTTCGATCATTCATATATCTAAAATAATATTATATTAAAATTTAAAATTTTAATACTAATTTATTTTGACTAAGAGATAAATAGAAAACTCGTAGAATACAATACAACACATACAAAGAATTCATGAAAGTTTAACACAACAAGAAAGTCATTAAGAGAAAAAAAGTTGAAGAAGGGGAACTAGTTGCATAACCAAGTTCTTTGTTGACAGAAACGCGTTTGATATTTAAATAACTATTATAAAGTACCTTCAGCAGCAACTCTGATTCTCTTATCCCAAAAGCACCAAGCCATCCCAGACTCATTTTTACTTGCATCGCAATTAAATTAGAATTAAAAACCAAGGTTAGTATGGTAGCATATCGAGTCGGATTAGGATCATAATAATATATGGTTTGATCACGTTTTCTAAGATCAAATTGAACTTTGAGTTAGTCTCTTAGGTTATGTTTGGTTGGAAGTTTATTAATGGAATGGAATGAAATGTAATATTGTTCCATCGTTTAAGAGGATGATTTATAATGGAATAGAATAGAAAGAGATGGGATGGAAGAGGAGGGGTTTATATTATATCTCGTTCCATCCTAAATAGTGAAAATAAAAATTTCCGATTTGAGAGGTTTACAATAGTGTAAAATTATAAATAACTTTTCACTATATTATATAATAAACCCTTCTTTTAAACAACATTTCATTATATTATATTATGAACCCTTATATCCCTCCCAAATAATAATTTTATAATATTATATTCATTTGTATTCTATTCTATTATAAATCATTTCATTTCATATCATTCTATTTCATTCCTTAAGTCTAACCAAACATAGCTTTAAATATGAGCTCAGTTAGATTTTGAGACGTGAGAGGGGAAAAGAAGAATTTGCATAAAAAGAGCTTGATTGCTTTGACTTATTATTGCTTATAATGTTTTTTTAACTTAGTGACTTACATTTTTGGCCTATAAATATAGCGCTAAGAAGTTGGTGGTGACTTTTAAAATATTTTTCTTAGTATTTATTTATTTTACCTCCTATTGGTTATCCTTTTGGAATTAGAGTTCATAATTGATTATGAGAGACATTCTACATAATGAATTGCAAATACTTTCATATCTTTCTAGATTAATTTTCTATGCCCTTTGTTGGAACCCCTCCCCGGGCGGGTCCACGGGCCCGACGTCCTACGTGACATCTGGACCCGTGGCCCACGGGGGAGGAATTCCCCACCAGGGATGCTTAAAACGAGCAAATTTATTTAATTT
>JANZXR010000009.1:24392500-24406418 GCA_027575705.1 Erythroxylum echinodendron | reverse complement strand
TAATAACTTTGTTTTAATTTAATTAATCAAATTAATCAAATCAAACCAAAGTCAAGCCTAATATTAAATGTTCATTTCAGCTTCTAATTAAAGTAAACCCAACATTCAATCATGAGTTTTAAAATCTCTATTTATATTTCTTACTTCGCATGATAACCTTTCTAGAAGCCAAATGGGGAATCTAATTAGACTTATATAATTTAAGCTCCAATAAGCCTGAAATTAGTTTGATCTCATTATAATTAATTCTAGCTTATTAATCAAATGTCATTCCACTAAAAACAATTGATTGAACTCTTGAATTACTAAGTATTATGAGAATTCATGTTTCAAATAAGATGTCCAATTGTAAACTTTATTATGAACGTATTATAGCCACCCACTCAATAAAGGGTAAAATTACCGTTTTGCCCTCATGTTGGTTTTTCCTTCTTGATCTCCCGTTTTACTCTATATGGCAATTAACATACAAGATCTTATCTTGATGCTAAGACTTAATGGGTAACTAATCCATCAATCTACTAGCGCTAGTTTAATCACCAAACTCCGTAAAAACATATAAAAGTGATGATATCTCTATAAACTCTTTATTTGAGTGAATGTTCCCTGATACATATTTCAATTAATAAATCCAATATATAGACACTGGATTGATACTCTGTACAAATCCATTCCGATCATATCAAGAATTATGATGAAACACATATGAGTTCACCACTCATCAAGATTGTTGTTGATAATAACAGAATGCTAAGGTCTATGTTTTAAGATTAAAGTAACGACCCACTTTATTATTTAAAACATACCTGATTCCAGATTCATTTAATAGTTCCATTATCGATAGTCAATTACTATTATGATATAAAACTCATCATTCCCTTGAAGTAAACTCTTTTATTACATGGAGATAAATCGCAACACTACAGTCTAAACCATAATCAAGTGACCAACTTGATTATTCAACTATGAATTGACTAATTTAGATTTTAATAATATACATGTTTCCCATACATCTCCATGCATATGTATATTACTTACAAAAGAATCTTGGTACCTTATGACTAGATACATATAATGCTCATACAATTAAACCAAACTCTTTTGTTTTATTAATAATAAATATTTTCATTACAAAAGTAACTGGAAGAAAATAAGTTATATGTAAATACACTTTCTTTCTAGGGCACTATATTTACATAACTCCAACAATCTCCCACTTGCCATAAAGCAAGTTTGATATATCCCTCATTTCCATCCCTGCAATATGACCCTCAAAACTCTTTTGAGACAATGTCTTCGTAAATGGATCAGCAAAGTTTTACTCTGTGGGAATCTTTACTATATTCACCTCACCACGTTGTATTATCTCCCTTATAAAATGATACTTTCTCTCAATGTGTTTGGAAGCTTTATGGTTTTGAGGTTCTTTAGAATTAGCCACTGCCCCACTATTATCATAATAAAGTGTAATGACCTTTTCTGCCTCATGAGCTACCTCCAAATCATTCAGGAACTTGTAAAACCAAAATGATTCTTTTACTGCGTCACAAGCAGCAACATACTTAGCCTCCATAGTCGAATCAGCAATATAAGATTGCTTGATACTCCTCCAGACTATGGCTCCATCTTCTAAAACAAATATAAAACCAGAAGTTAATTTCCTTAAATCAACATCTGATTGGAAATCTGAATCTGTATATCTTGTCCAAATAAGGTTACTTCCAGAGTAAACAAGCATTAAGTTCTTCCCACGAAGATACTTTAGTATGCACTTAACTGCAATCCAATACTCCATTCCTAGATTGGACTAGAATCTACTTACCAGTCCCACTGCGTAACAGATATCTAGTCTAATGCAAATTATAATATACATTAAAATTCCAACTGCCAAAGCATATGGAATGTTATGCATGTGTTCGACCTCCTCTTGGGTCTTAGATGCTTGCTCCTTTGAAAGTTTGATTCTATATCTAGTAGGTATGAAACCCCTCTTGAAATCTTGCGTGGCAAACTTATTGAGCATGTTCTCTATGTAGGTTATTTGAGACAAGGATATCAATTTGTTCTTACGATCCCTTATATGTTTGATCCCTAGAGCATAGCTAGCCTCTCCTAAATCCTTCATTGAGAACAGTTCGTTCAATCATTCCTTAACCGTAGATAACATTCCTATATCATTCCCAATAAGCAGAATATCATTGACATACAGGATTAGGAAAGTAACCTTGCCTTCTTGTATACTCATCTAGGTTTTGTATGAATTCATAGGTTTTGATAGACTTATCAAACCTAATGTTCCAAGAACTAGATGCTTGCTTAAGTCTATAACTGGACCTCTGCAATTTGCATACCTTATGCTCATTACCTGGCTCAATGAATCCTTCTAGTTGGGCCATATAAATGGTCTCCTCAAGATCTCCATTAAGAAATGCAGTCTTGACGTCCATTTTCCATATTCCATAATCGAAATAGGCTGCTATGGCCAACAGAATTCTAATGGACTTAAGCATGGCAACTGGAGAAAAAAATCTCCTCATAGTCTATGCCCTCTTTTTAAGTATAACCCTTAGCTACCAATCTAGCTTTAAAAGTCTCTATCTTTCCATCTGATCCTCTTTTCCTTTTGTAGATCCATTTACACCCTATTACTTTTACATTTGGTGGTAGATCTATAAGGATCCAGACTTATTGGTGTATATGGAATCTATTTCCGATTCTATCACCTTGAGCCACTTTTCTACATCAACATCATTAATAGCCAATGTATAAGTAATAGGATCCATTTCTTCTTAGTCTGAGATAGCAATTTATGCCTTCTCCTAGACCTAGATAGCTGTCTGGTTGTCTCACAAACCTCCTACTACGTCTAGGCATGACTTGATGTTCAGGCTACTCTTCTGATTCAACTCTTGAATATATTTCGACATCTTGTTCTGCTATATCCAAATCAACTCTTGGTTTGGATGAAATAGCTAACTCCTTTAGAACTACTTCACTTCTTCCTTTATGATTTCTCACAAATTCTTCCTCTAAGAAGGTTGCATTTGTCGACACAAATACCTTCCTCTCTTGAGGACTGTAAAAATAGTAACCTCGTGTACCTTTAGGATATCCTAAAAATAAATATACTCCTAACCTTGGTTCCATCTTTGCGGATTTAGGCCTTGGAACATGGGCTGGGCAACCGCAAGTCCTCAAGTGCCTTAATGAAGGCACTTGTCCAGTCCACAACTCCCTAGATGTTTTAGGCACCAATTTTTATGGAGCAAAGTTAAGAAGATAAGTTGCCATTTGTATGGCATATCCCCAGGATGATTATGGAAGGCTAGCATAGGACATCAATGATCTTACTCTTTCCAATAGAGTCCTATTCCTCCTCTCAGCTACACCATTATGTTGAGGTGTTTTGGGAGCCAACAAGTTAGAAACAATTCCATTGTCAATTAGGAATTGTTGGAACTCTCCAGATAAGTACTCATCACCTCTATCCGATCGAAGTTGTTTTAATGGCTTGCCTAGTTGCTTCTCAGCTTCAGCTTTGAATCCTTTGAACCCTTCAAAGGACTCACTCTTTTTGTGCATCAAATACAGATAGCAATGTCTAGAGTAATCATCTATAAAGGTTATAAAGTTTTCATAACCTCCTCTAGCTTGTACGTTTATGGGTCCACACACATCAGTGTGTACTAGGTCCAATGTGGATTCAGATCTGTTTCTTTTGGAAGGAAATGATGTTTTGGTCATCTTTCCTTCAATTCAAGATTCACAGGTAGGTAATGGATCATTATCCAAGCCCGCAAGGATCCCATCCTTCTCTAAGCTGTCAAGTCTTTTATGATTGATATGACCCATTTTTAAATGCCACAAATATTTTGAATTAATGCTAGAGTCATTGGATTGCCTTGGTTTTATTAATATTGTATTGTTTAGTGAGCCTATCATAGGTTCTATAAAGAACAATCCTTGTTTAATTATCGTATTACAAATAAAATCCTTATTCTCATATATTGAAACAACATTTTCAAAATATCAGGAATAACCTGATTTTATTAGACAAAAAATAGAAATCATGTTCCTTACAATCATCAGAATTTAATATACATCCTCTAAATATAACCTATGACCACTAGGAAAGTCCAAGATAATTACTTCTGGTCGACAAAATCTGCAAATGCACGGAGTCGTTCTTCGTACTTACACATCAAGTATTCCAAGGTCGTATCCCACGAGGACTAAAATACTCATTACTAATTTAATCCTAATTACTTGAACCAAATTGATAAGAAAATTAAAAGATGATTGGATTAGAGTGAATAATTAATTATGACGAATATGAATAAACAAGTAAGAGATAATTTCCATGTTGAGACTTAGGGCTTCGAGATTCACCAATTTAAGAGATTGATCGATAAATTATGGAATTGATTAAATGACAAGTTATAATAACAGTTGCACAAATTCACTTATATTCTCTCTCAAGACATATAATGTGAAACCTAACTAGTTAAATTCATTAAGAACAAGCAACCCTAAGTTATCACACTAGTTTAGGATATCTATCTCTAAATCTAATGTGTTTATCTTCCTAATACACAAATCACACTTCACCTCTCAGTCCATCATATGATTCCTAAGATTGCATCTATGGAATCAAGCATAGAAACAACAATGAAGCTCAAGAAAGATAAATATAACTCAAGAACTTTCATTAAACACCAATCAATCCATAAAACATCAATCAATCCCCAAAATAGGCTATATCCCTAACCCTAAATGGGGTTTAGTTCCAGCATATGATAAAAGATTCAAAATACATAGAGACTATCAACATTCAAGACAGGGTAGAGAGAGCGAATAGAGAGATAAGACAAATCAAGTTTGCTCCAATCTTGATGCCATCCTCCTTCTTCTTCCTCTTTTTCTATTTTGGGTGCCTCTAATCTCCTTGCCTTGTTTTCAGTGCTAGCTCCCCTATTTAGGTCTTCAAGACAAATATATATAATGTCTTGGGGTCAAAGAAATCTAGCTTTTGCTAAACAGGGGAATAAAAATCGTGTCTGTACCATCAATGTCCATTAGGCAGACCTTCTTAGGTCTCTGGAGCAATTGAGATAGTGAATGTTCGTTAAGCAGACATTTACGAGTCTGTCAGCCCTTTTTCTCCGCTCATGTCCGTTTGAAAGGACATGATGTCCGTTAGGCGGACATACACTAAGCATCTTCAGAAATGTGTACTTTTGAACCTTTAGAAAGCCAAATCTCTCCTTAGGTCATCATGAAGGTTGTAGAACTCAATGTCCTCTTCGAAAGCATACTCGAATGAATCTAATCCGACATCTACAATAAAAGTTACGTGGTTTGCCCCAAAATCTCTCCAATTGTACCTATTAAGCAATAAAGTTGAAATGTGAGAATTAACCAAATAAACTGCATAATTCACATGAAGATAGGTCAAATTAGCTCCAATTCATCCCAAAACTATATATAAATAATTTGACTTATCAAATTCTCCCACACTTGAACTATTGCTTGTCCCTAAGCAAAAACAAAAGAAAACTAAATGCTAAATCCGTAAACAAGATATTGATTCCACTTTAGTAGGTGTATGGTGGCATTTAGGATATGCCACAAGCCTTTAAACCACTATACGTCCATAATAGAGGAGTTATAGTCTCCTGAGGGTTTAATTTAAATGAACGATACCCACAAACATGTTTCTTTCCATCATTCCACACCTAGTCATCATCATAGTTCAATCCAATAAGTTGAAAGTATTATAAGTAAGAATTGAAATATGGACATAAGGCCACATAATACTTCACAAATTAGATGACCAACTAAGCAACAATAAGACATCATAATGCTTCAATTAACCAAAATCACATGCCATGAATGAAGTCTCTCATAAAGCATTCACTTTCACACACGAGTGTTTAAGGGCGACTCTCAATCATTTCCAATGCATGTCTCTTACCATAAGCTTGCATCTTATCTACTTCTCCATTACTCCCATCTATTACCTATCTAGGAATAAAAAAGGTCTTTATTCCTTTGGTTGTAATGGGGCCAACGGGTAAAGTAGGCTAAGAAAAAAATGATAGGAATTCAAATATTCAATACTTAGTAGAGCAGAAACCATAAATATTACAATCATCATTAGCAAAATTTACTATAAAATTACCTAACAACCATAATACTTAGGAAACTCTACCAACTCTATTATCAGCATTTTCCATCATTCTTTCACCTTGGGATTTGAAGTGAACATGCCTAATTTTCAAAAACACCATTTAAATGCCAATTCTTCTTCTCTTTTGCTTTCTTTCTTTTTTTCACTTTTTCACTTTTTTTAGCTTTTGTTTTATTATTTTTGTTTTTGTTTTTTTAGCACATTCCTTCAATTTTAGTAGAAAACACCCCCACACTTCTTCCTTTGTATACCTATTAATAAGTCTATTGAATGCACATCATCTATAGCTTTACTAACCATTCAATAAGGGTAAATGGGTTTTTCTTAGTTCAAGGATCTTTAGAATAGGTTTACAAAGAAAAGGCTCAATACAATCAATAGGCACAAAGGGTTCACTAGGGGATTGATATATAAAAAGGGTTAGCTATTTGGCTCGAGCTCAATCCTAGTTCCTTTTATCACTTTCATGAATATACCATAGTATGATTATGTAACCTTGAAAAGATACAATGCAAGTTCTAGAAGTAAAAATACATAGAAGAGAAAATTATGTCACTCACAAGAAAAATAGAATTAGGTCACAATCCTTTAGAGGCAAAATAGCTCACTAGGTGGTGTTTCTCATTCAATAGCAAGCTCATTCAATCAATTTAACATTATAACATCCAATTGTGACAAGTTATGTAGTCAATTTAATGATATTATGCATCTTAGTTAAGATCAATCTTGCCCATAATGTAATTAACTCACTAAATTGGATTATAAAGACAATTAGGATGTGAAAGATATATAAGTAAGCACACATGCAGGATGAAAATCAATGCAAAACTAACACAAAACAGAAGATTCTTTTTCGACCTTATGCATGCAAAATCATCAATTATATCACCCCCACATTTAAAATCAACATTGTCCTCATTGTTGGGTAAGATAAAAGAGAAAACATAATGCAATGAACAAAATAAAGAGTAAGGAAAAAGAAACCCCCGGAAATAACAGATTGCATTGTCACAAAACCAAATTCTACACCTTGGATTCCTACCACCCATCAAGCTATACATGACAAAATTAGGGAGATAGAATAAAAGAGCCTTAAAGTTATCCTTACAATTGTCCAAAATAGAAGAAACAAAATAAAACATAGGGTCAGAGTAACATAAAGTGTGAAGCTAAATGCAGGAAACTGAAAATGAAAATCCAATCCTAGGATCCTATGGTGTTTTATCCAGTGTTAGTCCGAAAGGGGTGGCTGGCACTCTATAAAAGCCCTCAACATTGCTTCCATCCTTGTTTGGGAATCTGTGAGATTTCCCACTTGAGTTCGAAGTCCCTAGACTTTTGTGCAAACTTTTTGCAACTGGGTCAGAAGCCGATGGTCTCCTTGGTAGTTTAGGAGTGAGGTGCAGGGGTTGTAGTCAGATTGATCCTCGCTCGATGTGGGTGATCCATTTTTTTGAAGCATCTCTGTAATAATTGAATTCCCTCATTTTTTTCACATTGATGACATCCACTTCAGTCTATGAGCCATGTCTTCATTCTTATATAGGACCTTAAGGCGCCCGAATAGTTGGCCCAATAGGACCGAAAATACAAATCTCTTGGTTTCAGCTTTATGGTGCAATACTTACCATATCGAGCTTATGATCATTTTGGCAATCGCGATGCCATGAAATTGGTCATCTCGAAATAACATTTTTTCCAAAATGTATAGATCCTCATTCCGAAGGTACCCCGAGTCACTAGCGTTCAGGATGACATTATGGGTAAGGATGAATGCCACCAATCTTGGTTCAATATCAAGGGGGCCATAGTGCATGAACATACGCTGATTGGTGAAGCACATAGTCGTATAACCCCAAAATGAGTCATAGCATCATCCTTATTCCATTGGCTATCAATGGAACACCTTGGTCCCTTATCAAAGGAAGGGAATTGACCTCCCATGGGCAGCTCCAAATGTGTACTAATCAACTCCTTGGTGATGACCAATTCTTTACCATTTATCCGAGAGACATGTTCTGATGGATGCTTTTCTGTTGTTGCGCTCAGATTGGCATAAAATTGCTTGACTATAGATGGGTGGTAGGCTCCTTTCAGATCCAACAATTTACCCCAGGAGAACCTATCCAAGTTGGCTCTCACATGGTATACTTCATCAATTCTTGCTTCCGCGGAGACTTCTATCACAAACTTGTTATTCTTCTTCTTATGATACTAAGTCTCACATTGTTCATTGATGAATAAAGCTTGCTGAAGCTCTGGTTCTACTATCTCTTTAGCCACTCCTTTACCCCCAGCTCCTCTAGAGGATTGGGCAGTGTTCTTTCTCTCCATTTCCTTGATTCGCGACATTACGGATAGGTACACTACCAGCTATAATCTTAACAAGGTAAGAGTCAATTCCAAATACCAAATCGGTCACAATGTAACCACAAACTCATGCGTAAATGCCCCTTTTAACTACAACTACAGCCACACTGCAACCATAATTTCAATTTTAATAGACACCTCACAACTTCAACACACCTCCTAATTCAATCAATAGCACAAACCCAACACTTCAATACACCACAATGTCAAACACAAATCTAATTCCCCTTTTTGACACAGCCATTAATTCAATAATCAACCCAAATTTAATTTCAACATACCCCCGAATTCAATGTCAATAGCACACACCCAGGATTTCAATGGCCACACAAATCCTATATTAATAACAAATTAAATCACCATAACATAGTTTCAAGCAACCCACATTTATGAGGATTCCAAACTCCAATTCCACAAATCAAAATGTTGAGAGAGAGAACTTACCCAACCAATCTATGAGTGGAAAGAGTGTAGACTCAGCCCTAAGCCTCAAGAGAAGTCCCAAAATCCATGAATATGAGGTTAGTGCTGGGTAATAATGTGGAGGAGAGTAGCACACTATAGTGGGGTGATTAGGGTTTGCATTGGTTAAAGGCAGTGAAAGAAGAGATGAAAGGAAAAAGAAAAGGGAGAAAATCTGTGTGAGAAGGTGAAAGGGAAGGTCACAGAAGGAGGTGACGTGGAGGAGAAGGCAGAAAAGGGGGGAAACACAGGTTTTGTGAGGGAAAAGAAGGAAAGAGGAGCGTTTTTAAAATAGAGTGCGAGCAATATCCACTAAGCAGACCCTCTCGAGTCTTTTAGTGGCAGAGTCTAGGAAATGTCTGCTAAGCAGACCTTTTCCGGTGTCTGAGTGCCAGAATATAGGTTATGTCTGCTAAGAGGACATTATGTCCACTAAGCGGACCTTTTGGGTCTTCTAGGAGTGAAGTACTTTGTAATGTCTGTTAAACGGACCTTTTTAGATTTGTCTATGTCCATCTCACTTAATTTACTCTTTTCTTGCCCATCTCAACTACTCAATGCTACCATAGGACTATATACATGTTGTTTGAATGAAAATCACAAAAATATTAAAAACAGGAAAAAGACTTACCTCCTCCACACGTAACATGGATCTTACCTCTCAGATTGATGTGTCTTGATCTCACTATTCCTCATGCTACTAGGAGGTGTCCTTGACGTGTCTTATAAGCATGAACCCTACACCAAACACAATAGACTAGAATAAAAAGATATGAAGAAATGTATCAATGAAATTAATAAAGCACACAAAGAGTTAGAAATGTTGGGATTCCTCCCAACAAGTGCTAAATTTAATGTCCTCAACTGGACTAGGCCACCATGGTGTCAATCTTTGAATGTGATGGCAGAAATATATCCAAACATCTCTCTCTCAAAGTAATGCTTAAGTCGCTGCCCATTGACTATGAATGGTGGTTGCTCATCCCTTCCAATCTCCACTACTCCGCTTGGGTATACCTTGGTTATCACGAAAGGTATAGACGTTCTTGATCGCATTTTCCTTGGAAATAATTTCAACCGAGAGTTAAATAGAAAAACCTTTTGACCGAGTTTGAACTCTCTCCAAAGGATATGTTTGTCGTGGAAAGCTTTATTCGTCTCCTTGTATATTCTATCATTCTCAAAAGCATCCATGCGGAACTCATCAAGCTCATTTAACTTCCGGATTGCCCATAATGCCTTGTGTTCAATTTTAGCCGGAAGATGGCTAGATTTCCCAAAGATCAGTCTATATAGGGACATACCCAAGGGAGTCTTGTATGCTGTCCTCTATGCCCAAAGAGTTTCATCAAGCTTCAATGCCCAATCCTTTCTTGATGTATTGATGGTCTTTTCTAAAATTTGCTTGATTTCAAGATTCGACACCTCAACTTGCCCACTAGTATAGGGGTGATAAGTGGTTCCAAACTTGAAATGGCACCCATATTTTGCCAATAGAGATTTTAATTGATGATTTTGAAAGTGTATACCATTGTCACTGATTATGGCTCTTAGAACTCCAAATCTTGAGAATATATGCTTCTTCACAAATTTCACCACACTTGCTCCAGTGTTGTTTGCCAAAGCTGTGGCTTCCACCCATTTGGATACATAATCAACTACCACAAGGATGTATTCATTGCCAAAAGATACTAGAAACGGTCCCATAAAGTCCAAGCCCTATACATTAAAGAGTTAAACCTCTAAAAATCCTCGATTGAGGCATCTCGTGCTTCCTACCTATGTTTCCCATCCTTTGACATCTATCACATATCATGACAAAAGTTTTAGCATCCTTAAAAAGAGTAGGCCAATACAAATCGAATTGTAAAACTTTTGCTACCATTTTGTTATTGCCATGGTGTCTGTCATAAGGAGAAGCATGACAATGATACAACACTGAATATATCTCCTCATCTAGTATACGTCTCCTAATTATCCTATCAGCACATCTTATAAAGAGCAATGGGTCTTCCTAAAAGTAGTTCCTTACCTCTGATAAGAATTTCCTTCTCTTATGGTATGAGTAATCACTTGGGATAATGCTTGACACTAGAAAGTTAACATGATAAGCAAACCAAGGAATATTTCCCTTAACAGACCACATATTGTCATCAGGGAAGGCATCATTAATTAGTTCAACTTCCATCTTGTCCTCTTGCTCAAGTCTCGAAAGATGATCAATTATCGAATTTTTCGATCCCTTCTTGTCTCTAATTTCCAAATCAAATTACTGCAAGAGTAAAATCCATCTGATCAACCTTGGTTTAGCATCCTTTTTGGTAAGCAAATATTTCAAAGTGGAATGGTCAGTGTAAACAATGACTTTGGACCCAACAAGATAAGATCTGAATTTATCAAATGCAAAAACTACTGCTAGCAATTCTTTTTCTGTAGTAGCATAATTAATTTGAGCATCATTAAGAACTTTCCTAGCATAATAAATGTTATGTAATTTCTTATCCTGTTTTTATCTTAAAACAACCCCAATTGCATAATCACTAGCATCACACATCAACTCAAAAGGGAGATTCCAATTCGGTGCAGCCATTATAGGAGCTGAGGTAAGTTCCTTCTTCAACCTGTTGAAAGCATCAAGACATTCATCGGTAAATTCAAAAGGGACTTTCTTTTACAAAAAAGCACATAAAGGTTTAGAAATCTTAGAAAAATTCTTAATAAATCTTCTATAAAACCCTATATGCCCAAGAAAACTCCTTATTGTCCTAACCGAATTAGGAGGTGGTAATTTATTGATGACTTTGATTTTTGTTGGATCCACCTATATTCCATTATTTGAGATTTTGTGGCATAAGACGATTGCTTCTTGTACCATAAAATAACACTTTTTTCTATTTAGCACAAGATTGGTTTCTTCACATCTTTGTAGAACCTATTCTAAATTAAAAAGACATGAATCAAAAGAAGAACCAAAAACAGAAAAGTCATCCATAAATACCTAAATTATATCCTCCACCATGTTAGAGAATATGGACATCATGCAGTGTTGGAAAGTGGCAGGAGCATTGCATAAATCGAAGGGCATCCTACAATAAGCAAATGTGCTGTAGGGACAGGTGAAGGTGGTCTTCTCCTGATCCTTCGGGGCTATGGGAATTTGGTTATACCCTGAATAACTATCTGAAAAGCAGTAATAATCATACCCCACAAATCTTTCCAACATTTGATCAATAAAGGGTAGAGGGAAGTGGTCTTTCCTAGTTGCTGCATTTAATTTCCTGTAGTCTATACAAACCCTCCACCCTGTCACAACCCTAGTGGAAATTAGCTTATTACTATCATTAGAGATAACAGTTATGCCACCTTTTTTTGATACAACCTGAACAGGGCTTATCCAGGAGCTATCAAAAATAGGATATATAATTCCTACATCAAGTAATTTAAGTACCTTAGATTGCACAACTTCCTTCATATTGGGATTGAGCCTCTGTTGACTTTCCCCACTAGGTTTGTGATTTTCCTCCATTAAAATCCTGTGAACACAAATAGAAGGGATAATTCCCTTTATGTCAGCAATACTCTATGCAATAACAACTTTATGTTCACGTAACACCCTTAACAACTTCTCTTCTTGAGAGGATTTCAAAGAAGAAGAAATGAGAACCGGATAAGTATTTGATTCTCCCAAGAATGCATACCTCAAATGAATTGGAAGATGTTTCAATTTAGGTTTTGGTGGACTTAAGATGGAAGGTAACAGTTTGGGGTTAGGAAGGACTAATTCTTCAATTGGAGGTCTATACCTAAAACCATTATCTTGCAATCTATAAGCATATTCCCTTGAATCATCATACAATTCATTCTCATCTATTCCTAAAGCTAGGCATGTCTCTAAAGCATCATCATATATCAAATTAGGAATAGATTCAAATGCAAGAGAATCAATCACATCTATTCTATAAGTGACTTCATCAAAAGAGGGTCCCTTTAAAACCTTGAAAATGTTAAACACCTCTTTCTCATCACTGACCCTTAAAGTTAACTTACCATCCAAGACATCAATCAATGCTCCACTAGTGGATAAAAAAGGCCTTCCTAAGATTATAGGAACCTGCATATTGAAATCCATCTCAAGCGCAACAAAGTCAGTTGGAATAATAAGCTTACCAACTTTCACCAATAAGTCGTCAACTATACCAATAGGATATCGAATTGATTTATCGGCAAGTTGCAATGAGATTGTAGTTAGTTTGAGTTAACCAATTCCAAGCCTGTTATAAACAGACAAAGGAATAAGATTAATACTTGCCCCTAGACAAAGGAATAAGATTAATACTTGCCCCTAAGTTACCTAAGCATTGAAAAACATTAGAAGCACATAGTGAAGCTCCTTGGATCCTTTAACTTAGGAGGTAGTTTATTTTGTAAAATAGAACTACACTCTTTAGTTAAAACTACCGTTGCAAAATCGTCTAGCTTCTTTTTGTTAGAGATGATTTCCTTCAAGAACTTGGTGTAAGCGGGCATCTTAGCAAGTGCTTTGGCGAAAGGGATATTGATATGGATCTTTTTAAAAAGGTCAACGAATTTCTAAAATTTGGAATCATCATGCTTCTTCCTGTTAGTAGTGTGCCCTAGGCCAATTGTCATATGTGACTTTTGTACTGACATTCTGACTTATTAATAATATATTATGAGGTATTTTTTTAAATTTGCATGTATATTGTTTATGTAATATGATTTACATTCCATGAATAGTATTAGGCTTATGTCATCAAATATGTGACTTGATATTAAAATCGTAAGCATTATAATATCCTTCTAAACTGTCCCTAGTTGATCGTTATTGGTGGAACAATAATGAATTAAGGCTAGTATGTGTTCTGATTGATGATC
>JANZXR010000009.1:24371183-24392400 GCA_027575705.1 Erythroxylum echinodendron | reverse complement strand
ACAAGACAACATATGTACGACATGCATTTAATCTAGTTAAGCATCTTCTTAGAATTTCCAACTCTAACGTAAAGATGATAATACTAATTGCTACTTGTGATTAGCAAGATTGAACGTCATATCCTACCAATCTAGCTATAAATTAAACGAATCAATTCCTAGTTGTGCATCCTAGAAATCAATCAATTCAATCATAAAAACAATTCAAAAGACACTTAATATTCATCAATGAAAGAAACTTTATTTAGAGTCTCACCTTACTAGATGATAACAAGGTTCCCTTCAATCAAGAAGAAAAGTTTAGCAATTCATAGCAAAAGCAAAAGCAAATAAAACACAAACAAAAGATAAGGTCTCCATCCCTGGTCCTTTATGAAAAATATGAAAATGCTAACCTAAAAATAAGAAAAACTAGAAAAGAAACAATCTGCAGAAAAAATAAAAAATAGCAGCTCCAGTTCTACGTGAACAGTGAAAATCTGTGAACAATACCCGTCTTGTATGCTTTTTGATTTTTTTCCCTCCTTCATCTCATCATAATCTTCAACAGATATCTCTTCCAGATCTTCACATCGAAAAACCCCGTCAATAAGGCAACATTTGAATTTCAAAATCATAAAGATCTTGAATGATCGAATCTGATTTAAAATCAGATTCTGCAGAAAATTGTTTCTCTTATACGTGCCCACGTTTAGTCTTCTATTTTTCTTCCAGCTAGGAATTCGACTTGTCTTTCTTTAATTCCATCTTTTTGTTTCAATTTCATCTTCCATGTGTTGAAAACCACTTGAGAATAATTTAGAAACAAGTCCATCCTTTTTGCACAATAATTTCAACACATCAAAGAAATTTATCCGAAAATTAGAACAAAATTGACAACTTAACAAATTCCCCCACACCAAATCTTTGCTCGCCCTCGAGCAAATATGCCAAACTACTACACTTTATCAATTCGTCCTTCATAAGATTAAGTGCACACAATCCACTAAACTTAAGCTAGCAAGACTTATGTTGAAACACACATGACAATCACTTTTCATCGATATAAATAACAAATTCAAATTAAACATTCTTTGTTCAAAGGCAAGTATGAAACCAAGGTGAGTTCTTCTCACAAATTTCTCTCTTTACGCTTAAATATTTAAGGCTACAGTATTTCACTCAAAATCTTCTAATGCAAATATTCTATCCTATGCTTGCTTTTTCACCAACTTTTCACCATTGAAATACAAACATGTACAAATCAAAAGAACTTTTTTAAGGTTGTATTGTTATAGGTCAAGGTAAGGATTGATAAATGGAAAAGGGCAAAAATCATAAACATTAGTAAAGCACCTAACCACTTATAGAGACACAATTTTAATTGCAAAAGAACCAACACATCATTCTGCATAGGTAAATTACTTCAAAGATTTTTTTGTTTTTTTCACTGCTATATATTTTTCTCTCTCTTTTTTTATTTTTCATTTTTTATTATTTTTTATGACAATATTACACACAATTCAAAACTAAACATCTTCAATTTCCTTCATCTTTTTCTTTTCCTTGCTTTCCACATCTCTCCAAATAAACGTGACATAATTTTTGGTTAGAATGCTTACATTTATGATGGGTGAAGATATGAGAGGGTTAAGTTGCTTGTTGTGGGTTTATCAAGAAAAAGGGTTCAGCTTAAAAAGTTTAACAAAGGATATTGAATTAGGTTGGTTTTTTAAGCTCAAGGGTTAAAACAAAGATGACCTTTATCATTTTTGTGCATTCATGTATAGATGTGGTCCCAAGTCGATTCCAAGCAAGTTCTCGAGAAAAATTCACCTTAGAAGATAATCACACATCAAGAATATAGAATGACATAAAAATGATGTCATTAAGACTCAAATTCGCTTACAAGAGATTTAATTCAAGAATTCACCTTAATTCCACATATTACCTACTCACTAGAATTCACCTTAATTCCACATATTACCTACTCACTTAAATGTTAAACTTTGACTAATTGTATAAGACCAGTTATTGCGATTAATCAGCTTGGTTCACCTTAAATTCATGTAGCCCAGTTTAATTTCATGCATACCCTCTATCTCATCCAAACTAATATGACAAAGTTTCATAGCTCAACATACGACACAAGCATGTAAAGAACAGAAAAAATTTAATGAAAAGAAAATCAAAGAAAGGCAAAACTACATAGTCACACACATGTATTCCAATTCCGCCATACTTAGGCCAACATTGTCCTCAATGTTATAACATAAGAATAAAGAAGCAAAAATATATAGGAAGAGGGAAAATAATGCTTCTATATTTTTGGAAATCCAAAGTCAGGGAGTTGGTGGGTGAGGAGGTTGGAACCCTTGATCTGTCTAACATGCCATTAAATTATGCTCCATTCTTTGCATCTCATGTTTAAGTGAGGCTAAGCGAGTGTCCAAATTAGGTTGGTAGGGCTGGCCATGGCCCTGCGGTACATCAGTTGCAATCCAACTTGTTGTGGTTGGGTATAGGTGGAGAGAAGTAGCTAGTCCCGGGCTTGTGAAGGATATTCTTCCACGATTCACGTCGAAAATTCCCATCCTACAAAAACAGACTAAATCCAAAGGTTCTATGGCACAAGCCACCGTCATATCAGTATTAGTAAGGTCTAATACATTCAAATTAACCGCCAACTGAGTGATATAAGACCCTAATATCAATGGTTTGGATTTTTTGTTTAATACAGATTGAAATTGAGTCAAAAACCAAAAACTCAAATTAACAGGAATATGTCTGTCCATACACCATAAGAAATAAAATTTAACCTTAGAAAGGGTACCCGGAGAATCCCTACGCCCCAAAAAAATGTACGCTAAGAGTCCATGAATGATTTTAAAAATGGGATTTTGTAAATTTGAACTCTGAGATGTACTAGAGCTATATGGATGAGGGTTAACAGACCACTAACTCCACAGTTCAGATGCATTAAAGTCGCCATGATAATCACAGCAAGAGCTTAAAAATGGTTCATTCTTTACATCATTAGCAGAAATAAAACCCATGGCCACATTAAACTCAACAACAGATAATGCCATTTATTTACCCATAAGCCTAAATTCATCAATCTCTTCCATAAACAAGTCAAATTCTTCATGGGCATTAAATCGAAAAGCACTGTAAAATTCTCTAGTTAACTCAACAAATGCAAGACAATTAATTCTAGCGAAAATACTCCAGCATATTGATCTCAACATCTGTTCAAAAGAATCATGAATTTCTAACGCTTGAAGAGTATCTGGAAGAACATATTTACATGGATAAATTTTTCGTTCATTGAGTTTCTGAAATTTGTCATCGTCTCCTGGAAGTATAAATGAAGTGCATCCTCCACTACTTGATGTCCATTTGGTATGATGTTCAACTTGCTTCCTCTTCATTATTTGACTTCTTGTGAATGGGCCTGGTGTTGGTTGGGATATCAGAGGTTCGGCAGGTTGTGATGTTTAGGTCGGTGTTGATGGAGTTATCGTGTTCAATTGGGTTAGGGCTTTTGCCATATTTATAATGGAAGATGCTACCCTTCTTGAATCACTTTTCATCCTTGGCATTGTGGAAATCTAGATGAATACATAGACCCAGAATGGAAAGGAAGAACACAAAATTGCTTGAGTATTGGATGGTTTTTGCATTAGAGAAGAATAGGTGAAGTTGCGGTAAAAAGAAGGTAACAGGTGTGGATATTCGGTGAGAATAGAATAATGCGATGGTGTTTGTATGGGTATTCAAGAATTGGCAAGATGAGCAACAGTGGGAGGAACAATTCATGAAATAGGGGAGAAGTGAATTTTTGGGGGCGGTAAACTGAATGGTGATGGTGCCAGAACGAAAATTTTGTTTTTCTTTTGCTTTTTTATAAATCAAATTACAAAAATGAAAAGAATAATACTAAATGAACTAAATTAGTAACTGAAATAAAGCAAACGACAAAATTAAAATAAAATAAAATAAATGAAAACTACTAAGAATAAATAAAACTGAAAATGGAACCTGAAATTTTTGGGTTGCCCCCAAATGCGCTTCTTTAAAGGCGTTAGCTAGACGTGTGCTTCAACTTATCTGATTAGAGATAGTTTAAGGTTACCAACTCTATCTCTTCCATATGCTCGACTGTAGAGTATTCATAATATGGCTTTAAACGATGTCCATTAACTTTAAATATCTTAGACGTATCTAAACTTTGAATTTCTACTGCGCCATATGAATGTTAGTAACAATAAAAGGTCCAATCCAACAAGATCATAATTTTCCTGGAAATAACTTAAGCTTTGAATGATAAAGAAGAACTTTTTTTCCTATTGAAAATTGTTTCAGAGAAACAATTTTATCATGAAAAGCTTTAGTTTTTTTCTTATAAAATTTGGCATTTTCGTATGCTTCATTATGAATTTTTTCTAACTCCTACAATTGCAATTTCCTATTGTTACTAACCTCTACCTGGTCCATATTTAACTACTTTACAGCCCAATAGACTCTATGTTCTATTTCCATAGGTAAGTGACAAGGTTTACTGAAGGCTAACCTGTATGGCGACGTTCCTATTGGAGTTTTGTAAGCAGTTCGGTATGCCCACAAGGCATCATCCAATCGTAAAATCTATTTCTTCTAGTTCGGATTCACCACTTTTTCTAAGATTGATTTAATTTCCCGATTGGACACCTCAGCTTGCTCACTTGTCTGCTGATGATAGGCTGCAGAAACTCAGTGCGTGACACCACATCTTTTCATCAAAGCCTCAAAAATCTTGTTGTAAAAAAGGGTCCCTCGATCATTAATGACAGTGCGTGGCGTTCAAACTTGACAAAAATGTTAGATTTAACAAAATCTATAACAGATTTAGCATCATCAAACAAAGTAGCCTTAGCTTCAACCCATTTTGAAATGTAATCCACAGCAAGCAAAATATAATTCTTACTAAAGGACGAAGGGAAAGGACCCCATAAAGTCTATTCCCCAAGCATAAAAAATTTCACATACCATAATATTAGTAAGTGGCATTTGATCTCTCGATCCCAAGCTACCTGTTCTTTGACAATGATCATAAGACTTGCAAAACATGTAAGAATTATAAAATAGCTTAGGTGAAAATAAACCACATTCTAGAAATTTTTGAGTTGTTCTTTTGGGACCAAAGTGCCCCCCACACATAGATGAATGAAAGAAATTTAATATGGAAGGAATTTCATCATTTGTAACACTTCTTCTAACAATCTGATCAGCACAAAATTTCCAAAGATGAGGTTCATCCCAGATGTAATATTTAGCCTCTCGCTTAATTTTATCTTTTTCAGCTCTAGATAAATCATAAGATAAGGACTTAGTTACTAAGAAATTAACTATGTCAGCATACCATGGAATTACCTGTTGGATTGCGAAGAGACTTTCATCTGAAAATTTGTCTCGGATGTCATCCGATGCATTGGTTGGAATGATCCTGTTGAGATGATCGGCCACTAAATTTTCAGCTCCTTTCTTGTCTCATATCTCCAAATTGAATTCTTAGAGAAGTAAGATCCATCGAATCAATCTCGGCTTTACTTCTTTCTTATTCATCAAGTATTTTAAAGCTGCATGGTCTAAATAGATGATCACCTTCGTGCCCCATAAATAGGACCAAAACTTTTCCAACCGAAAAACTACAGCCAAAAACTCTTTCTCCATCGTGGAATAATTTTTCTGAGCATCATTAAGTGTCATGGAAGTGTAATAGATACCATGAGGTACCCTATCCACTTTTTAACCCAGTACGACTCCAACTACATTATCTGAAGCATCGCACATTAGTTCAAATGGAATATCCCATTTGGCGGTTAAATAATCGGAGCTATAGTGAGTAGTTCCTTGAGTTCATTGAATGTGATCTTGCATGGCTTATCAAAATCAAACTTCATGTCTTTTTGGAGGAGTCTACACATGGGTTGCGCAATCTTTGAAAAATCCTTGATAAATTGCCGATATAATCCTGCATGACCAAGAAAAGAACAAACTTCCCGCACATTCGCGGGGTAAGATAAAGAACGAATAATATCTATCTTAGCCTTATCGACTTCAATGCCTTTAGAAGAAACCGCATGACCCAAAATTATGCCTTGATTAACCACAAAATGACAATTTTCATAATTTAAAACTAAATTAGTTTCAATGCAACATTTAAGCACTTTTTCAAGGTTGATAATGCATGTTTCAAAAGACTCTCCATAAACCGTGAAATAACCCATAAAAACTTCCATACAATTTTCCACAAAGTTAGAGAAAATACTTATCATACACCTTTGGAATGTTGCTGGTGCGTTGTACAACCCAAATGGCATTCTTCGGTAAGCAAAGGTGCTAAATGGACATATGAAGGTTGTTTTCTCCTAGTCCTTAGGTGCAACCAAAATCTGGTGGTACCCTGAATAACCATCTAAACAATAATAGTGAGATTTACCTGTAAGTTTTTCAAGCATTTGATCAATAAACGGAAGCGAAAAATGATCTTTTCTAGTAAACAAATTTAGCTTCCTATAATCTACGCAAACTTGCCATCCATTTTGAACATGGGTAGGTATTAACTCACCTTCATTGTTTTCTACCACAGTTACCCCAGTTTTTTTCAGAACTACCTAGACCGAACTTACCCAGTTGCTATCTGAAATTGGATAAATGATTTCAGTGTCAAGAAGCTTCAAATTTTCCTTTTTCATTATTTCCATCATGTCTGGGTTTAATTGACATTTGGGTTGCCTCACCTCCTTAGCTTTATCTTCCATCAATATCCAATGCATGCAAATTGTAGGACTTATACCCTTTAAATCTGCCACTGTCCAGCTGAGAGCTTTCTTGTGCTCCTTTAACACTTGAACCAATTGTTGTTCCTGAAAAGAGTAAGTTTATTAGAAATTATAATAGGTAATGTGTCTTTCTCACCCAAAAAGATATATTTTAAATGGCTAGGTAAACTCTTCAATTTCAATGTAGGTGGTTGGACCAAAGACCGCAATAGTTTGGTGGTGTTGCGTGTTAGCTCCATATACAGCAACTTCCTCTCCAATTGATGGGATTTCTCCAATTTACAACATGGCATCTCCAATTCGTGGTTGGGCAATAGCATCTATGCAGCGTCTCCTAACTCCAAAAGTGTCTCAAGTGTATCCTTTCTACTCAATAATGAATTTTCCTACACTAATGTGTCAATAAAATCCATAGAAACAATAGGTTGTTCGTCATCCAGAATTTTCATGGTATTGTATATATTGAATTTAATTAGTTTACCATCAAATTCCATGGTTGATGATCCATCATGAACATTAATTTTCGTTCTTGTAGTCTTTAAAAATGGCCTTCCAAATAAAATCGGGGTTGAAAAAGATACATCGTCACTCCCTATTTGTAAAAAATAAAAGTCAGCTGGAAAAAGCATATCTCCTACTTGGACTAAAATGTCCTCTAACATACCCTTTGGATAAGCATTTGAACAATCCACTAATTGAATCACTACATTAGCTTTCTTGAGAGGTCCTACATTTAAGGACTTATAAACATCATAAGGCATCACATTTATGGAAGCACCCAAATTTAACATAGCTTTTTCAATTCTCAAATCACCAATTTTATATGGGATAGTTAACATACCTGGGTCTTGACACTTAGGTGGAAGCTTTTTCTTCTGCGAAATAGCTGAAACATTTTCCCCCCAATTGCACTTTCTCATCAAATTTTAATTTTCGTTTTGAAGTGCAAAGTTCCTTAAGATAGCATAACGTAGGATTTGTTTTATTGCATCAAGTAAGGGAATATTTACCTGAACTTTCCTGAAAGTGTCCCATATTTCCTTCTCTTGCTCCTCCTTCTTTGCCTTGGTGAATTGGCTAGGAAAAGGGGGCTGCACAATCAGATTTTTTTGACTTTTCTACATTTTTTCTTAATTTTCGACTGTTTCCTTTGTTGCTTCTTCCTCAATTTCTCTCTTGGAGATTTTCGGTGGTGGTTCCTTTAATTCTGTCCCACTCCATAGCATGATAGCTTTAGCACTATGTTTGGGGTTGATTTCTGATTAGGTTGGAAAATTTTCAGAACTTTATGCCTCCAATCTATTAATGGCGGTTACCATTTGGCTCATTTGATTTTCAAGGTTTCGCTGAAACGTCAAAGTGTTAGTGGCCAAAGATTGAACTATATCTTCTAAGGAAGACTTACCTTCGGGATTAGATGTCATTTGTTAGGGGTTGTCTAGGCACATATGGTTGTTTAAATTGCTAGAAATTTATTGCATTTTGCTGTCCTTGTGGGTTCCCGTAATGTAAATTTGGATGATCTCGCCAACCCGGATTGTAGGTGTTGAAAAATGAGTCATATTTTCTCTGACTTGGTCCAGCAAAACCTCCTACAACATTCACTTATTTTGCATTTTCTTCCTGCAAAATAGGACATG
The DNA here is from genome assembly GCA_027575705.1 of Erythroxylum echinodendron. NCBI lineage: Eukaryota > Viridiplantae > Streptophyta > Magnoliopsida > Malpighiales > Erythroxylaceae > Erythroxylum > Erythroxylum echinodendron. The sequence goes on along the minus strand of JANZXR010000009.1, from coordinate 24,383,957 downwards.
CGTTAGTAAGGTGTCCTAATATTGAACAAATTCCACATACCTTTGCTTCTTCTTTCGTTGTAACCGTAAGTTGTCGCACGAAGGATGTGAATTCAACCAATCTTTTCTCCAATGCCATCACATTCACTTCATTGACGTGTTTGGATCTATGGATAGAACAGATCCCAAATTGTTGTATATTGGAAGCCATATTCGCTATTAAGTCCCTTGCGGTTGTCAGTGTTTTGTCAACTAGAGCTCCGCCACTTGCAACATCGATCATACTCCTATATGTGAGCAAAAGGCCTTCATAAAAATATTGAATTAATAACTAGTCAGTTATTTGGCGATGGGGACAACTAGCACAAAGTTTGTTGAATCTTTTCCAATATTCGTAAAGAGTCTCCCTCGTGTGTTGTCGAATGTCACAAATTTCTTTCCAAATGTTAGCAGCTCTTGATGCTGAAAAATACTTCTCAAAGAAAATTTTCTTCATTTCAGCCCATGTTTGCACATTTTTGCCGACTGAATAGTACAACCAATCTTGAGCATCATCTTTGAGAGAAAATGAGAATGCTCTTATTTGATTTGCTCTTCCGCCACATTTGTTGGCTTCATTCCCATGCAAACCACGTCGAACTCATTCAAATGTTTGTAGGGATCCTCTTCTGGTAAACCCTTGAAAATAAGCAATAAATGAATCAACCCAAATTTTAATTCAAAAGTATTATTGTCACGTAAATTTGGAAAGTTGATGCAGTGGGGCTGTTGAGCGTCCGTGGGCGTGGCTAGTTCACGAAGAGTGCAATTCGCAGCCATCCTTTCCAATTTCTGCGCATGTTTCTGTTGTTTCGTCTATTTTCGTAGTCTCTTAGTTGTTTTCTCGATCTATGAATCAAATTGCAGCTGAGTTGTCTTGTCTACTTGTGTAACATATATAAACCATTAAAAAGTTCCCCAGCAACGGTGCCAAAATTTGGTACTGCTATCGTCTGCAACCAAATTAATGCCAACTTTAGCAATAAAAATGTAGTTAGTGAAGAGTTGAGATCGTTCCTAAGAAGAACTTTAATGAGAAATGTTAAATGAATTGAAAATGATTTTGGGGGGGAGGGGGGGTTCTGAATTGACGTAAATTAAAGGAATTAAAAATGGATGAAATTGAAAATTAACAAAAATATCCAAATCTAGAGATTCAGTAAACAAACCTTGGTTTCGGGTTAATATGGATCCTTGGTATAAACCTCAGTCCATTAACAAACATTCATCGGGGGGTGTTTCCTTTTAAGATTAAATGAATAGAAATATATATTCTAAATATGCTTATTAGTCAACAACTTAGATATGATCTTAAGTTTAATTGATTAATAGCTTTAAGAACTAAGAAAACAATGAAAAAGACAACACTTATACGATATGCATTTAATCTAGTTAAGCATCTTCTTAGAATTTCCAACTCTAACGTAAAGATGATAATCCTAATTGCTACTTATGATTAGCAAGATTGAACGTCATATCCTACTAATCTAGTTATAAATTAAACGAATCAATTCCTAGTTATAAAAACAATTCGGAAGACACTTAATATTCATCAATGAAAGAAACTTTATTTAGAATCTCACTATACTAGATGATAACAAGGTTCCCTTCAATCAGAAAGAAAAGTTTAGCAATTCATAGTAAAGGTAAAAGCAAATAAACAATAACAAAAGATAAGGTAAAAGCAAATAAACAATAACAAAAGATAAGGTCTCCATCCCTGGTCCTTTATGAAAAATATGAAAATTCTAGCCTAAAAATAAGAAAAACCAGAAAATAAACAGTTTGTAGAAAAAATGAAAATAGCAGCTCCATTTCTACATGAACAGTACATGTCTTGTATGTTTTTGATATTTTCCCTCCTTCATTTTGTCATGATCTTCAACAGATATCTCTTCTAAATCTTCAGGTCATAAATCCCCATCGATAAGGTAGCATTTGAATTTTAAACTAATAAAGATCTTGAATGCATCAAATTTGATTTAAAATCAGATTCTGAAGAAAATCCTTTCCTTTGTACGTGCTCACGCTTATTCTTCTATTTTTTTGCCAGCTGGGAATTCGACTTGTCTTTTTTTTTTAATTCCATCTTTTTGGTCCAGATTCATCTTCCATGTGTTGAAAACTGCCTGAGAACAATTTAGAAACAAGCCCATCAATTTCGCACAATAATTTCAACACATTAAAGAAATTTATCCCAAAATTAGTACAAAATTGACAACTTCTACAAAGAATCTATACAAATAAAGATAATCATCATTTAAGAAAGAGTAGAGTGAAGATTAAAAGAAAAGAAAACAAAATTGCTTCCAATGCTTGATTAAATCCTTCTTGATCTTCCTCTTGGCTTCCTTGGGTGCTCTCGTCGGTTATGATCAGTGGCCCCGCTTTTATAGGCCTTAAAACTAAGTATTTATAGTGCCTTGGGATCCAAAAAACTTAATTTAAGTCAAATTGGGGAAGAAAAATCGTAAAATTGTTGTCCATGTCTGTTAGGCGGACCTTATGTCCGTTGGGTTGACATATTCTATCTTTCGGAGCTAATTGCAATCCAAATGACCAGTAAATATCCGTTTGGCAGACTTCATGTATGCTGGGTAGACATTCTCGGGTTTTCCAGCTTTCCAACTCCATTTATATCCGTTTGGAGGGACATAATGTCCGTTTGACGGATATACACCAGACATCTACAGAAATGTGCAATTTTGACCTTTTTGATAGCAAAATCTCTCCTCAAAGTCTTCACGGAAGTTGTGAAACTGGAGGCCTCTTTCAAAGCGTACTTGAATGACCTTAATCCGCCATCCACAGCTAAAGTTATGCCTCTTGCCCCAAAATCTATCCATTTGCACCCATTAAGCAATAAAGTTGAAATGTGTGAGAATTAACCAAATAAAGCTCAAAATTCACATAGATATAAGTCAAATTAGTTCCAATTCATCCCAAAATCATATACAAATTATTAACTTATCAAATTCCCCTACATTTAAATTATTGCTTGTCCCCAAGCAAAAACAAAAGAAAACTAACTACTAAATCCATAAACAAGGTATTGATTCCAATTTCGTAGGTGTATGGTGGCATTTAGCATATTCCACAAGCCTTTAAACCACTATGCATCCATAATGGAGGGGTTATAGTCTCCTGAGAGTTTACTTAAAATGAACGATACCTACAAACATTTTCTTTTCATCATTCCACTCCTAATCATCATCACAAACCAATCCAATAAGTTGAAAGCATTATAGGTAAGATTTGAAATAGACATAAGGCCAAATAACACTTCATAAATTAGACCAAAAACTAAGCAATAATAAGAAATCATAATGCTTCAATTAATCAAAATCACATGCTATGAATGAAGTCTCTCATAAGCATTCACTTTCACACATAAGTGTTTAAAGGTGATCTCAATCATCTTCTAATGCATGTTTCTTATCATAATCTTGCATCTTATCTACTTCTCCACTACTCCCATCTATAACATATCCATGAATCAAAAAAGTCTTTATTCCTTTAGTTGCAATGGGGCCAAGGGGTAAAGTAGGCTAAGAAAGAAAGGATAGGAATTCAAATATCCAATAATTAGTAGAGCAAAAACTATAAATATTACAATCATCATAGGCAAATTTTACTGAGAAATTGCCCAACAACCATAATACTTAGGAAACTCCAATTCTATTATCAAAATTTCTATCATTCTTTCACCTTGGAATCTGAAGTGAATGTGCCCAATTTTTCAAAAACACCATTTAGATGCTAGTTTTTCTTTCTTTTTTTCTTTTTTTTTTATTTTTTCTTATTTATTTATTTTTTACAACATGCTCCTTAAATTTCCATAGAAAACACCCCTACACTTGTTCTTTTGTATACCTATCAATAAAAATATTGAATGCACAATATTTATAGCTTTACTAACCATAGAACAAGGGTAAATTTGTTTTACTTTTTTTGTTTTTTTTGTTCAAGCTTCTTTGTAATAGGTTTACAAAGAAAAATGCTCAAATACAATCAATAGGCACAAAGGGTTCACTAGGGGATTGATATATAAAAGGGTTAGCTATTTGGCTCAAGCCCAATCCTAGTGCCTTTTATTAATTTCATGTATATACCATAGTATGATTATGTAACCTCGAAAAGATGCAATGCAAGTTATAGAAGTAAACATATATAGAAGAGAAAATTATATCACTTACAAGAAAAGTAGGATTGGGCGCAATCCTTGAGGCTCAGAATAGATCACTCAGTGATATTTACTCATTCAATAGCATGCTTATTCAGTGAATTTAACATTATAACATCCAATTGTGACAAGGTATGTAATCAATTTAATCATATTATACATCTTATTTAAGACCAGAGATCTAAAGAATATCTTACCCATAATAAAATTAACTCATTAAATTGGATAATAATGACAATTAGAATGTGAAAGATGTATAAGTATGCAAATATGCATGATAAAAATATGCAAAATTAGTTAATGCAAAACTACACAAAACAAAGGTTAATTTTTTTATTATGGAAATTGTAAGATAATTCAATGCAAAATATTGCATGCAAAACCATCAATTTATCTCCCCGCTTAATTAGAATCAACATTGTCCTCAATGTTGGGTAAGATAACAAAATAATGCAAAGAACGAAATAAGGATTAAAGGTAAAGAAACCCCCTAATATAACAGATTGCAGTGTTAAAAACCAAATTTCGAACCTTGTATTCCTATCTCCCATCAAGATATACAGGACAAAATTATGGAGATAGAACCAAATAGCATTGAAATTATACTTACAATTTGCCAAATTAAAAGAAACAAAATAAAACATAGGGTTAGATTAAAATACAATGCGAAGCTAAATGCATGAAATTTAAAATGCAAATGCAGTCCTATTATCCCTAAGGAGGTGGTTATTGCCCTAAGAAAGTCCTCAAAATATCTTCAATTCTGGTTTATGAAGCCACGAGATTTCCATTTCAGCTCGAAGATCCCTAACCTCTGGCTAGACTTCTTGCAACTTAGCCAGAGCCTAATTATCCCCTAGAACTGGATCAGCTTTAGATTGTTATTTAATTAACTCCTCATTAATGGGCTCATACGGATCACCCCTATCTCGACGCGGATTGACCCACTTGTTAGGAGTAACTTCTCTATAGTTAAATTCCATCATTTTATCAGCATTAATGACATCCATATAAGTAGTATAGGCAACCTCTTCATCTCTCTTGAGAACCTTGAGACAACGAAATAGTTGGCTCAATAACACTAGAAACACAAACCTCTTCGTCTCAGCCATGTGATGTACCACTTGCCACATATAAGTCATTATCATCTGGGCAATAGCAATACCCTGGAATTGGCCATTTGAGAAAAACATCTTGTCCAAAATGTACAAGTCTTCAGTACGGAGGCACACTAAACCACTAGCCTTAGGCATTACATTATTAGCAAACAAGAATGCCACCAATCTAGGTCCAATATGAAGGGAACCATAATGCATAAAAGTTCACTGGTTTGTGAATCGCATAGTGGCTGTAATCCCAAATCGAGACATAGCTATAGGTTTATCCTATTGATTATCAATTGTACATCTCCCATATTTGTCAAAAGATGAAACACGGCCTCCCTCTGGTAGCTTTAAATGTCCAGTAATTATCTCCTCTGTTATGATCACTGTTTTCCCATTGTCGCGAGAAGTGAGCACCAGAGGTTGTTTATTGGCAACCTCAATGAGGTTGGCATAAAATTGTTTCATCGCAGATGGGTAATATACACCTTTGAGGTCCAACAGTTTGCCCTAACGAAATTTGTCCAAGTTTTCCCTCACATTGTATGCTTCATCAATGCCCTCTTCAACTGAGACTTGAATCAAAAATTTGTTGTTCTTTTTCTTGTCGAACCAATCTTCACATTTCTCATTGATGAACATAACTCGATCAAAATCAAGTTCCTCTACTTCTACGATAGTATGTTTACCCCTAGCAGCTCTAGAAGTTTGCCCAAAAGCACTACCCTTCCTTGTAGTATGCTTAATTCATGACATTGAATGAGAAAAACAAAACCAGTCTCAATCTCAGCAAAACAGAGCAAAGAACTAATGTTATCAGGATTAGTATTCAAAGCCCCCAGCTTCAGACAATGTAACTAACAAAATTACCCTTGATCAGAATCGTAGGGAGTAGATAACTTTAAGCATCAAAAGCTATGAGGATCAGACACAACACCAACCAACAGACCCAACAAACTCATAATGTGCAAGAATCTAGAGCAAAATCATCATCATACATGAATTGGAAACATTGGAGTTCCACATTAAGCTTAAATATAAACACATATCAAAAATGTATCTACAAAGCTGCTCTAAAAATTCCCAAGTCCATATATTCTTCAATCTAAAAAAATTTCATCCATAATTTTTCCTATAATTGTGAAAGAACACATACCCATTCCAAATCGAATTGGAGATTGTATAAATTCAACCCGAAACGATTCTCTCAAAAGGACCCCCAAACTTAACGAACATGAATGGTGTTGCTCTAGGCTGTGATTTGGCAGAATAAGGCAAAAGAAAAATGGTTGAAGAGGTTAGGATTTAGGTATTTTGGAAGGTCCTGAGATGGTACAATCGAATGGGAAGAGAAAAAGAATGGAAGTCTAGGTTGATATGTGAAGGGCATGAAATCGGGAAAAAGAGAATGAGGGGAAAAATGGAGAGAATGGCGCCTTAAATGAGAGTGCAAGGTTATGTCCATTAAGCGGACTTAATGTCCACTAAACAAACATTTACAAGTTTCCAGGCCTCATTTACCAATTGGCTGAACGAACATGTCGCCCGTTGAACGGACCTTTACTACTACTAGGCCACTGTGATGTTCCTGCGTCCGTTAGGCGGACTGAACGTCCGCTGAATGGACATTCTCTGTTAAGCTTTTATGAATTTCATCCCTGAACAAGCTCTATCTATTTCAATTGACCTATACTGTGTATGCATTGTAAAATTTATCCCAAAAATCATTCGTAGGTAGGACAACACTCTTTGAAATGCAATTGCAATCCCCCTGTTTTTAATTTCTTCATAATTAAACACCCATAATTCTTTACAAACCTAATTCAGAAAATAGGTGCCATCTCACATAATTCACTTTTATTTTTTCCCTTCTAACTACTTAATGATACCATAGGACTATATGCATGATATTTGAATGAAAGTAGTATAAAAGTATTAAATGAAACAAAGAGACATTACAACTTACCTCTCCTATACTTAACATGGGTTTTACTTCTAGGATCGATGAGTCGTAATCAAGCTATTCCTCATGTTAATAGGAGGTGTCATTGAGATGTCTCATAAACACTGACCCTATGCAACACACAGTAATCTAGAATAAAAAGATATGAAGAAAAGTGAAATTAATAAAATAACAAAAACAGTTAGAAATGTTAGGTTGCCTCCCAACAAGCACTAAATTTAATGTCCTTAGCTGGACTAGGCCACCATGATATTAATTGTGGAATATGATGGTGGAAATATATCCAACCATCTCTCCCTCAAAATAGTGCTTGAGTCGTTGTCTGTTGACCATAAAGGGCTTTTGTTCATCCCTTCCAATCTCCACGGCTCTATAAAGGTATATTTTGGTCACCACAAAAGGTCCAGACCATCTCGACCACAATTTCCTTGAAAACAATTTTAAACGAGAGTTAAATAGCAAAACTTTTATATTCTCCCCGAAGGATGTGCTTATCGTGGAAAGCCCTGGTTCTCTCATTGTATATTCTAGCATTCTCAAAGCATTTAGGTGAAATTCATCTAGTTCATTCCATTAATCTCCTCTATCAAACTTCTTTAAGATCATAGTTTAACCTCCAGATTGCCCATAACGCCTTGTGCTCAATTTCAACCGAAAGATGGTAAGATTTTCCAAAGACTAACCTATATGGAGACATGCCCAAGGGAGTCTTGTATGTTGTCCTGTATGCCCAAAGAGCATCATCAAGCTTCGATGCCCAATCCTTTCTTAAGGTGTTAATAGATTTCTCTAAAATTTGCTTGATTTCCTTGTTAGACACCTTAACTTGCCTATTGGTTTGAGCGTGGTAAGTGGTTCCAAATTTAAAATGGCACCTATATTTTGCCAAAAGAGATTTAAATTGATGATTCTGAAAGTCTACCCTATTTTCACTAATTATAGCTCTTGGAACTCCAAATCTTGAAAATATATACTTTTTGACAAATTTGACAATGCTAGCTCCAGTGTTGTTTGACAAAGCTGTGGCTTCCATCTCTTTGGATACATAATCAACCATTACAAGGATGTATTCATTACTAAAGGATACCGAAAATGGTCCCATAAGGTCCAGACCCATATATCAAAGAGTTCAACCTCTAAAATCCCTAACTGAGGCATCTCGTGCTTTTTACCGATGTTCCCTGTTCTTTGACACCTGTCACATGTCATAAAAAAGGTTTTAGCATCCTTAAAAAGAGTAGGTCAATAAAAACTGGATTGTAAAACCTTTTCCACCGTTTTGTTAACACCATAGCATTCGCCATAAGGAGAAGTATGGAAATGATACAGTACTGACCACATCTCCTCATCACGTATACATCTTCTAATTATTCCATCAGCACACCTTCTAAAGAACAACGAGTCTTCCCAAAACTAATTTCTCTCCTCATATAAGAATTTCCTTCTCTTATGATATGAATAATCACTAGGAATAATCTTAGACACCAGAAAATTAACATGATCAGCAAACTAAGGAACATTTTCCTTAATAGACCTTAGGTTCTCAACAGGAAAGGCATCATTAATCGGTTTAGCTCCTATCTTGTCATCTTGCTCAAGCTGCAAAAGATGATCAGCCATCAAATTTTTGGATCCCTTTTTGTCTCTAATTTCTAAATCGAATTCCTGTAGGAGTAAAATCCATTTGATCTACCTTGGTTTGACATCTTTTTTTTAAGCAGATATTTCAAAGCAGAATGGTCAGTGTAAATAATGACTTTGGACCAATAATATAAAATCTAAATTTATCAAATGTAAAAACGACTGTTAACAATTCTTTCTCTGTAGTAGCATAATTAATTTGAGCGTCATTAAGAACTTTGCTAGTATAATAAATAACATGTAATTTCTTATCTTGTTTTTGTCCTAAAACGGCCCCAAGTGCATAATCACTAGTATCACACATCAGCTCAAAAGGGAGATTCCAATTCAATGCGGCCATTATAGGAGCTGAGGTAAGCTCCTTTTTCAACTTGTTGAAAGCATCAAAACATTCATTAGTAAATTCAAAAGGGACTTCCTTTTACAACAAAGCATATAAAGGTTTTGAAATCTTGAAAAAATCTTTAATAAATCTGTGATAGAACCTTGCATGCCCAAGAAAACTCCTTATTGCTCTAACCGAATTGGGGGGTGGTAATTTATTAATGATTTTGATTTTTGTTGGATCTACCTCTATTCCATTATTTAAAATTTGTGACCTAGGACGATCCCTTCTTGTACCATAAAATGACACTTTTCCAATTTAGAACAAGATTGGTTTCTTCACATCTCTGTATGGCCTGTTCGAAATTGAACAAACATTCATCAAAAGAAGAACAAAAGGATCATTGCACAAACCGAAGGGCATCCTACGATTTACAAATGTACTATAGGGATAAGTGAAGGTGGTCTTCTCTGATCCTCTGGGGCTATGGGAATTTGGTTATACCCTGAATAACTATCTAAAAAGCAATAATAATCATGCCCCGCTAATCTTTCCGACATTTGATCAATAAAAGGGAGAGGGAACTGATCTTTTCTAGTTGCTGCATTTAATTTCCTGTAATCTATACAAACCCTCCACCCTGTCACAACTATAGTGGAAATTAACTTATTACTATCATTAGAGATGAAAGTTATGCCGTCTTTATTTGGTACCACCTGCATACGACTTACCCAGGAGCTATTAGAAATAGGATAGATAATTCCTGCATCTAGTAACTTAAGTACCTCAGATCGCACAACTTTCTTCGTGTTAGGATTGAGTCTCCTTTGATTTTCCATACTAGGTTTGTGGTTTTCCTCCATTAAAATCCTGTGAACACAAATAGAAGGGCTAATTCCCTTTATATCAGCAATATTTCATGCAATAGCCAATTTATGTTTACGTAGAACCCTTAATAACTTCTCTTCTTGAAAGGAATTCAAAGAAGAAGAAATAATAACTGGATATATATTTGATTCTCCTAAGAAAGCATACCTAAAATGAATTGGAAGCTGTTTTAATTCAGGTTTTGGTAGGTTTAATATGAATGGTAACAATTTATGTTTAAGAGGGCCCAATTCTTCAATTATAAGTTTATACCTAAAACCATTACCTTGCAATCTATATGCCTAGTCCACTCTCAATATCCAATTCATTCTCATTTATTCCTAAAGCTAGATATGTCTCTAAAACAACATCATATATTAATTTAGGAATAGATTCAAATGTAAGAGAATCAATTACATCTATCCTACAGGTAACTTCATCGAAAGAGGGTCCCTTTAAGACTTTGAAAATGTTAAATACCTCTTCCTCATCACTAACTCTTAAGGTCAGTTTATCATTCGGGACATCAATCAATGCTCCACCAGTAGCTAAGAATGGTCTTCCTAATATATAGGAACCTACATTTTGAAATCCATCTCAAGCATAACAAAGTCAATTGGAATTATAAGCTTAGCAACTTTTAATAGTAAGTCTCAACTATACCAATAGGGTATCTAATTAATCTATTAGCAAGTTGCAATGAAATTGTAGTTGGTTTGAGATCACCAACTCCAAGCTTGTTATAAAGAGAAAAAGGAATAAGATTAATATTTGCACCTAAGTCACATAAGCATTGAAAAAACATTATAATTACCAAAGTGACAAAGAATAGTGAAACTCCCTGGATCCTTTAACTTAAGGGGTAGTTTATTTTGTAAAATAGAACTACGCTCCTTAGTTAAAGCTACCGTAGCAAAATTGTCTAGCTTCTTTTTGCTGGAGATGATTTCCTTCAAGAACTTGGTGTAAGTTAGGCATCTCAGTAAGTGCTTAAGCAAAAGGGAAGTTGAATTGGATCTTTATGAAAAGGTCAAGGAATTTTTGAAATTTGGAATCATCATGTTTCTTCTTTACCTTTTGAGGGTATGGTATTGGTGGCACAAACGAAAATTTTGAAATTGGTGAAGACTCTTTCTTTGGTTCGGTTTCTTTAGGCTCTTCGTCTTCATCCAAATTCACAATTTCAACATCCTTGATTTCATTTATCTTAGCTTCCTTCCTTTAGGAACCGCATCTTCTACCACCTTACCACTCCTCAGGTGAATTGCCATACACTCCTGTTTTGGGTTCACTTGAGTAGTGCTAGGTAGCCTTCCCTTACCTCTTTCACTTACCTTTTTTGTCACTTGACTGATTTGCTCCTCTAAATTTCTGATAGTAGATTGGTTAGACTGGATGTTCTGCTCCATTTTATTTATGGCTTGAGAGCTAGCTTGAGCACTGTGATCTATCTTGCTCATAAGTTGAGTAAACATATCTTCAAGCCTCTTTACTTTTTTCTCCCAAGGGGAAGGGAATTGTTGTTGTGTAGAAGATGAAGGAGGTGAATACCACAGTTTCGGTGGTGCTTGGAACCCAGTTGGTCCTATTGGTTTTGCAACCCCTTGATTTTTTCATGAAAAATTGGGATGAGACATCCAACCTTCATTGTAGGTGTTTGAGAAATGATCATATCTCTGACCTTGTCTACCATTGTTTACATAGTTCACCTCTTTCTCTAGCATTGTTGCTTCAATGTTCATACATCCAGCTGCTGTATGCCTAAATCTACCACAAAGAGTGCAGGGATCCCTACCGGACTTGTTGTTGTTCATCAACATATTCAACTTCTTATTTATCTAAGCAACTTGGTAGGCCATGCTAGGATTAGAACCCACTTCATTAAGAGTAGCAGCTTTGCTCCTAGTCACCTTACAATATGAATTCTCTGTAACTTTTTTGAAAATATTCCATAACTTTTGGGAACTCAGGTTACTAATATTCCCACCAGCATTTAAATCCACCAAAGTATGATTGTGATCAGTGAGACCATAGTAGAAAAACTGATTCAAAGTGTATATATCAAATCCATGATGAGGACATTAGTTAAGAAGATCATTAAATCACTCTCATGCTTCGTGAAAATTTTCTCCTTTTTACGAGAGCCAATGTATCATCTTCCTTAGTTTGAGAGTTTTGTGAGCTGGGTACCACTTCATCATGAAAGTCTCCATTACTTTGTCCTAAGTATCAAGGGAATATATCTCCAAGCTCAGCAATCAGTTTCTTGTTATCCCTTCATGCAATAGGGAAAACACCTCAGCCTTAACTCATCTTCAGACAATCCATACAGCGAAAGAGTCTGAACTGTAGCGTAGAAATCTCTCATAAAGGCTAGAGCATCTTCTATTGGACCCTGTTACCGAAGTCTAACTCACATGAAACGTATCCTAAGACGTGAGTATTCTATGAAAGAGAATAACTTATCCAGTATCGTATTTATCCTCTCTTCTCCAATACTACCACTGTCGCGTACTGATTACACATATTCATCACCCATAGTTGCCTTCAACAGCTCTCCTTCTTAGTTCAGCACCGCTCTTCGACCATCATTTGTTCATTTCAACCGAAAGAACTTCAAAGGACAGCGTTGGCGAGTCCACACCTTACATATACGTGATTCGGGGTTACTAGC
>JANZXR010000009.1:24339406-24371083 GCA_027575705.1 Erythroxylum echinodendron | reverse complement strand
AGAACCTCTCCAATTCCAATTATCAATCACTTAAGACACTTTTTCTATATAACTCAATTATTCACAATTAAAAAACCGGGAAAACGTCATGCATGCATGTACATTCATTTCATGTGCAAAAATTTCACTATTTAGTATTCATGTGCATATATGAATGCATGAATATGTCAAAAACACATTAAAATACTCCTAATCCATTCCAATTTGCCAAAATGACCAAAATGTCCTTCCCATAAGTTAGGGGATGTTACATCACACATATATCATCTATACTACCCCCTTCCAACTCAACAACACATAACAAATCAAAATCTAAGATTCAAACTTAAACATCAAAAATCGTATATAATTCACACAAATTACAAACTTTTATCCACTTTCTTTCTTCCATCTTCATTAGTTCTTACACTTCATTTAAATCATTTCTGTGTCATAACCTCATCATCCTCATTCCTTATCATTAAACTCATTTAAATTCATTTTTATAAACACTCAATAGATTCATGCATGCCAACAATAAAAATAGAGTATATTTATAAATCAACTTGCATGAAGTGTCTGCACTCTTCCTAAACATGGTTTCAGTAATTTTTCAAGCTCAAAATTCACTTCAACTCCATCTTCTAACATACCAATCATCAAATATATAAAAGCAACACATGCAGCACACCCAAAATTTCACTCATGTTTTAGCTATTAAGCATCTTCAATTTATAAAAACTGAACTATTAACTACGTAATGTATAATTCATTACACAAATCATGAAAAACATATGGTACTTACTAGTTTAAACTCCAACTCCTGAAAATCCCTTGAAACTTAATTTTCTAGTATACACGATCATCAACAATGCTTTCCAAACAAAAACAAGAGAGCTGCATAATTCTTTCTCCTTACGAAAACACATGACTTGGTGTCTTAACAATTCATTGCCACGTTTCACCGTACATATAAGCTATTTGTCATCAATTTAATCCACCCACGTGTCACACTATAATTGGTGCATATTCCAATATTTTTTTCTAGTCCAAAATATCCTAAATTTTCAGAAATTTCCTAAATTCACCAAAAATTTCGAAATAATACTAATAGCCTCCAAATAAACTTTTAATGTAGATAAGTCACAATTCACATTTTAATCAATCAATGATACCCAAAAAATGTCAACAAATGCATGTACAATTATTTTAGTTTATCAAAAATAAATATTCACATATGTCTAAATATACAATGATGCATGAGCACTTAATGTACTTCTAGTTTCACACGGTACACTTAATTCACAATTCTGGGGTCTATTCCCGAGCATGGGACGTTACAAGGCTCCTTCATCTTAGTAGGAGCCTATACAATAAAAAACATCGAGGGAATGGATAGGTCTTAATACACATCAATATATTCTTAAAGATCTCTCTAAAAGTCTAATAACAAGATCATTGTTTAAGAATAACTTTGTGGTTCTCATCTCACAATTAGAACCAAATTCTGTTGAAAAAGCTCTTACTGATGAGAATTGGGTCTCAACTATGAAAGACGAGCTAAGTCATTTTGACAAGTACAAAATATGGAATTTGATGTCTCATCCACAAAACAAGTCAGTTATTAGAACTCATTGTGTATTTCGAAACAAACTTGATGAAATTGGTAAGGTGGTAAGAAACAAAGCTAAACTTTTAGTTCAAGGTTATAATCAACAAAAAGGTATTGACTTTGATGAAACTTTTGCACTTGTTGCTATATAGGAATCGATTAAAATTTTACTGGCCTTTGCATGGTATAGAAACTTCAAGTTGTTCCAAATGAATGTTAAAAGTGCATTTTCAAATGGTTAAATTAATGAAGAAGTAATTATTAAGCAACCCAAAGGTTTTAAAGATAAAAACTATATGGATTACGTGATGAAGTTATCCAAAGCTTTGTATGGTTTAAAGCAGGCTCCTCGAGCATGGTATTAGAGGTTAAAGGTTAAGTAAATTTCTACTTGAGAATAACTTTGTAAGAGGAAAGGTCGATAAAACCTTAGCTATTAAGAGAAAGGAGAATGATTTACTCATAGTGCAAATATACGTTGATGACATAATATTTGATGCTACTAAGCCATCCTTCTGTGAAGAATTCTTAGCATTAATATAGGGGGAGTTTGAAATGAGCATGATGGGAGAATTATCATTCTTTCTTAGATTACAAATCAGATAAACAAAAAAAGGAATCTTCATTAGCCAAGACAAATACACAAAGGAACTCATTAAGAAATATCATTTTGAGAATGCCAAACTGATGGATACACCCATGTACACTGGAACTAAACTTGATAAAGAAGAAGGCAAAGCTACGGATGAGACAAAATATTGAGGAATGATTGGATCACTACTATATCTTACAAGCTTAAGATCAGACATTTTGTTTAGTGTGTGTCTTTATGCATTCGTTCAATCAAATCCAAAAGAAAGTCACCTTCAAGCAGTGAAAAACTATGGATTTTTGACTGTGGTATCTAAAAACTTATTCATTTGACATAATGGGATATTGTGATGCAGATTATGCAGATGATAAAATCGATCGAAAAAGCACAAGTGGTTAATATCAATTTGTTAGAGGAAGTCTAGTATCTTGGTCTTCCAAGAAGTAAGATTGGACGGCACTTTTTAAAACTAAAGTGGAATACACGGCACTTGTCAGCCATTGTACTCAAATCTTATGGATGAAATATCAACTATAGGATTTTTCTCTAAATTTTTGTCATACTCCTATATTATGTGATAATACTAGTACTATAAATCTTTCTAAAAGTCCTGTACATCATTCTAGGACTAAGTATATGGAAATCAAATATCATTTTCTTAGAGACCATATTCTAGAAGGAACCATTAATCTTTTGCCTGTTAATACTGAAAATTAAGTAGATAACATTTTCACTAAACCACTCTCTGAAGATAGATTTTGTATATTAAGAAAGAGCTTGGTATGTGCAAACTCTCTAACATTATTTCTGAATGAATATTCTCTGATAGTTGTCTTTGCATTTCATTTAGTAGGCTTCTTCTACTCTGATTCCTTAGAAATTCTCTCTTGGTTTGGTAAGCCCCTTAAAGTTTAGAAGGCCCCTTCATTTAGAAGGCTCCTCTCGATTTAATATAGCAAGATTACACATGCACTAAAAAGGTAATTTCCTCTGTTTTGTCGTTTCAACATTTAAAGATGCGCATAAAGTTCTGACAAACATTTGTATGGATCTGTTAGAAGATAAATAAATGATCACACTTCTTGTATTAATGTATGTTCATTCATCTTCACACGAGATCAATGCTTAAGAAACGCCTAATATACCAGAAATAGACTTCTCTCCTCTACTAACATTGTTCTTTGAAGCATCACTCTTGACTTTATATATTCCAACTCTCTATTTTCCTCTCAAATCTTCTAAACCATGTGACTGAAGAAACTATTGACAGAAATAAGTTGTTTCATGAAGAAATGATTCCTCAAGGACAAAAGGGCAAAGAAGATAAAAATATCTGCACAAAAAGGAAAGACATTAATACTACCAAAAATGTTTCAATCAATAGAAGCTGAAGTTTTCTATATAATGTAGTACAAGAAAAGAAAGGTGATTGTTAGGTAGATCTTGCCTCCCGTGATGTTTGACGACATAGGTATACCTATCTCTCCTTACTTTGTTGCCATTGGTTGGGAAAATTTTTTTGAAATTAAACGAATTCCTATCCCTCCTCAGGATGAAAATAATGCAAATCTTTAACAACAACTGAAGGATATTCAAATTAATCAAGTACAGATACGAGAACAAATACATAGCATGCAAAATCAGCTTCTTAACATGCAAATTTTGCTTAGAAGAATCCTTGAATCTCTTCAATAACTCTGTTTCTATTTGCTTTCTGTTTGGCTTATTTATACCAATGATTTTGTTTCATGCATTATTTACTCTGTCCCTTTATTTCATTCGGTTTTATTCCACTTTCTCCCTATACTCTATTATTTTTTGATAATGACAAAGGGGAGAGTTTATGTGGATTTTTTTGCATATTTTTGCACATATGATGATATATTTCTCAATGCTGCCTCAATTATATATGTGATTGATTATGTTGTTCAATTTGTAAAAATCTGTGATATATAAATGATAGGTTCCTTTTTTAAGAGAAGGATCTTTTTAATTATGTCTGAACATATAAAAGTCACAGGTATCTTTCGAAATCATCTATTATCTCTTTGAATTTTGAAAAACATATCTATTACTACTTGTCATCATCAAAAAGGGGGAGGTTTTTAGTTTGAGGACTATATTAAACGATTTTGATGATAACTGTATAATATTTCAAAATTAAAATTAGTTTTATTTCCTTGTATAAAAAACGATCTTATTCTCAAAAAGAAATAAAATCATAAGAAATACGCTTTCTTTCTTGCAGGAAACTTCATTATGAAATTACCTTATTATAAATGGTTTATTTGAAAGGATCCTATAAATTATGAAGGTCATATATTAGTCCCATGATTACTGCAAGATTTTTGGAAAAGATGGCATCGAATTTATTCAGATTTAAATCCATCTAGTTGATTAAAGATGCAAGTGAAGCAACGGCTAGTTGAAGGAATTGACTATTTAAGGAAGAGCAACAACACTTATGAAGCAACGAACATACTCAAACTTTCGAAACATTTGAGCATCAACCATATTCTTAAGAGTCATATCAGTCTTATTGTGCCTTAGAAAGTGAAATCAATCTATCAAGAAAAAAATTATTATTTTATTTTTATGAGGTTTTAGAAGCTTAATATACATTTCAAGTGTGGAAGGTTGGAGAACATTGAAAAATATGTACTTGTGAGTTTGGAGAGGCTCGTCAAATTTAATACTTAGATTTTTATAGTGAAACACTCAAGTTGGATACTTGGGGACTGGACTTAGGCTTAGGTTGTAAGCTGAACCAGTATAAATTGACTATATCATTCTTCTCTCTCTCTTATTATCTTTTATATTTCAGCATTATATTGTGTATGTGTGTGTTCATTTCAATAAAAGACTCCTTCACTTTTATAATAGATCCCTTATGTTTTCAACTTGTTGATAGTTCCTTTCAGTTTTAAGAGGCACCTTTTATTTTGAAATTGTTTTAACAAGAATCATCATTTAATAGGCTTCTTTCATTTAAGCTCCTATTGCCTAACAGGCTCCAGTCGTTTAAAAGACTTTATCCTCTAATAGGCTCCTACTATTTTTATTTGTTCACTAGGATCTATTTATTATATGAATTGAAAGAGCTTGCAAAATTTTTATAAGTCATACACAATTCGCCCCCCTCTTATATGTGCTTGCTTTATCAGAAATCCTTTGACGATTCAACCCTAAATAGGAAGACCACTGATCAAGAAGAAGAAGAAGAAGAAGCATGTTTCAAGACAAGAATTCCATACCTCAGTAGTTATTGCTAGCAAGGAGATGAAGAACACACTCAACGACTCTACCTTAATTTGGAAGTTTCTGGAGTCTCATTTAGATGGAGGGATTCTTTTCCCTCTAAAGGAAAATCACTAGATTATCAAAGCTTTTGTTATTTCTGTGCTTTCTACGTTGCTGTTTAGGTTTAGTTTGTATTTGTAATTATCACAACGTCGTTTGGTTATTTTTGGGATTTATATTATTGTCGTTTTAGCTTATCCTCGATATATGAGAAGCTTCTTGAATATGTATTTTTATATATCATTTATTTCAATAAATTTTTTAACTTCCAAAAAAATGTTTATGACACTTACGATTACAAGTGCACTTAAAATGTCGCAAGTGGTTATTCTCTTAGTTTTTATCCAACTACAACAATTGATACAACACAGTATAATGTCCTTATAGTAAGAGCAATAAGTCAATCTTAGATTAGTACTTTTTCAAAATATTTATAAAGAATAGTAACATAGAAGAGATTTAACGAATGTCTTGCAATTTGAAATTATAATATAAAGTTAAAATCAAATATTTAACAATTGAATACAATATAATGCATCGAATAGTAATTGGAGTTTACAACTAGAATACATGATAACTTACAACTTTCGATTAGCACTTTAATGTTTTACTTCTCAAAATGTTTGTTTCCATTTTAGAATCTTGGACAATATCTAAACAAAATATTATTGAAAATTACAAATTTGATGTAGCGTACTTCATTCTTAATAACATTGTATCATAGTTTTATTGTGTATAATATTTGCTTTTCTTCTATTTTAGTGCTTGTCATAGTCACACAAGTAATTGCATTCTTGGGTAGAATATAAACTTAGTTTATAAAAGTAAATTCTTTTAATCGATGAGTTTCTTTTTACTAGAATTCTATTATTTAATTTGACATAGATTATTTGACTAAATTATTACCATTATCCTTTTTAACATTTCTGGATCCATACAATTACGTTAATGTTCATATAGAAATATTCTTTTCTTTGGATACTCATTTTCTTAAATATTGTATCATTGTTTGATTGAGTATAATATTTGCTCTTCTTTTAATCCAGGGTTTGTTACAATCGTATAAGCAATTGCATTCTTTAGCAAAATATAAATTTGGTATTTCAATTTTGATTTACCATTATGTTATTTGCAACCTATATTGCATTCAATTATTTAGTAAATGACTTATAATGTATAACTACATGGCTAAAAATTGGATGACTCATCAAAAATGGTTTAATCAATACTTAGAAGGAATAAAGACTTTTATGAAATTTATAAAAGATCAAATGAGTTCAAAATCTGAAATTTGTTGTCTACGCACAGATTGGTTAAATTTCAGCAATCAAAGTCAATTATAGTATATAATAACTTATTAATCCGATTCATAAATAAATTTTATACTTAACGGATTTGTCATGGCTAACATTTTAAAGCAAGCAATGTTAGAAGTTTTGATATAGGTGATGAAATATAAGGAGTTGATAATGGTGTTAACAATAGCAATGTAGATGATGGAATTCAAGAAATGTTAGAGGATGTAGGAATTATATGGAGACTATAGATGATAATGCTATGCCTAATACATTTGGTAGAATTACACAAGATACTTTTTAGAAGATATTGAAAGAAGCTTATGAAGGATTATATCTAGTGTGCTCCAATTTCTTATAACTACCTTTTATTGTGAATTTGTTGGATTTGAAGATATATAATATGTGGAGTAATAAATCTTTTGATATGTTAATTATCTTGCTTAAAGATTTATTATGAAACAAAAGAAATTTTGTTGAGGGACCTAGGATTAGGATACATATCAATACATGTTTGTAATTATAATTGTACTATCTTTTGGAAGGAGTTTAAAGATATTCAAGAACGTCCAATTTGTGGTATATCAAGGTGACTATTGGATGATGAAAAAAGGAAAAAGATACCTAATAAAGTGTTGAGATACTTTCCTATTCAATCATAACTATAAGACTATTTATGTTAACAAAAACAATTATAGATATAAAATGGTATAAATAAAAACACATTAATGATAATGTCATACATTGGTTGACAAAATTTGTAAACGCATAGAATCGTTCCTAGTACTTACACATCAAGTATTCCAAAGTCGTATCCCACAAAGACTAAAATACTCACTACAGCATTAATCCTAATTACTTGAACTGAAGTGACAAGAAATTTAAAAGATGATTGGATTAGAGCAAATAATAAATTGTAAAGACTGTAAATAAAAAAAAAGTAAATCTGATGATTTAGACTTAGGGTTTGGGTTTTACCAATTTAAGAGATTGATTGATAAATTATGGAATTGATTGAATGACAAGTTATAATAACAATTACACAAAAATCACTTATATTCTCTCTCAAGACATATAAGAATACCCAACTGGTTTGTTACCACCTCTCAATGTGAAACCTAACTAGTCAAATTCATTAAGAACAATCAACTATAAGTTATCACATTAGTTCAGGATATCTCTATCTTTAAATCTAATGTTTTTATCTTCATAGTGCACAAATCATACTTCACCTATCAGTCCATCATATGATTACTAATGTTACATCTATGGTGATCAAGCATAGAAACAACAATGAAGCTCAAGAAAGATAAATATAACCCAAGAACTTTCATTCAACACCATCAATCCATAAAACATAAATAAATCCCCAAAATAGGCTACATCCCTAACCTTAAATGGGGTTTAGTTCCAGAACATGATAAAAGAATCTAAATACATAAAGATAATCAACATCCAAGACAGGTTAGAGAGAGAAGATAGAAAGAGAAGACAAAACAAGCTTGCTTCCAATCTTGATTCAATCCTCCTTCTTCCTCTTCTTTGTTTCTTTTGGGTTCCTCCTATGTGCTACCTCGTTTTTAGTTCTAGAACCCTTAATTTGGTCTTAAAATGAGTATTTATAGTGTCTTGGGGTCAAAGAAACCTATTTTTTCCAAACAGGGAAATGAGGATCGTAACAGTGCCAATAAAGTCCGATAAGCGGACCTTTTCTATCTTTTGGAGCAACTTTGGCAAAAGAATGTCCATTAGACAGACATGATTTACACTGGGCAGACCTTTTCATGTTTTTCAGCTTTCCCTCTCCGCTCATGTCTATTTGGAGGGACATGGTGTCCGCTACACAGACAGACATTATACATCTACAAAATCATGCAAATTAGGCCCTTTGAACGACAAAATCCCTTCTCAAAGTCTTCATAGAAGTTGTATAACTCGGAGTCCTCTTCAAAAGGGTACTTGAATGACCTTAATTTGAAATATACAGTGAAAGTTATGCCTCTTGCCCCAAAATCTATCCATTTGCACCTATTAAGCAATAACGTTGAAATGTGTGATAATTAACCAAATAAAGTGCAAAATTCACATAGAGATAAGTCAAATTAGTTCTAATTTATCCTAAAATCATATAAATAATTTGACTGATTAAATTCCCCTACACTTGAACTATTTCTTGTACCCAATCAAAAAAAAAAGAAAACTAACTCCTAATCCACAAACAAGGTATTGATTCCACTTTCGTAGGTGTACTGTGGCATTTAACATATGCCACAAGCCTTTAAACCACTATACGCCCACAATGGAGGAGTTATAGTCTCTTGAGGGTTTACTTAAAATGAACGATACCCATAAACATTTTCTTTCCATCATTCCACACCTAATCATCATCATAGCTCAATCTAATAAGTTGAAAACATTATAGGTAAGATTTGAAATATAGACATAAAGCCACATAATACTTTATAAATTAGATCACAAACTAAGTAACAATAAGGCATCATAATGCTTCAATTAATTAAATTCACATGCGATGAATGAAGTGTCTCATAAAGCATTCACTTTCACACACAAGTGTTTAAGGGTGACTCTCAATCATCTTCTAATGCATGTCTCTTACCATAAGCTTGCATCTTATCTACTTCTCCACTACTCCCATATATGACATATCCATGAATCAAAAAGGTCTTTATTCCTTTGGATGTAATGGGGCCAAGGGGTAAAGTAGGCTAAGAAAGAAAGGATAGGAATTTAAACATTCAATAATTGGTATAGCAGAAACTACAAATATTACAATCATCATTGGAAAAACTTATTGAGAAATTGCCCAACAACCATAATAATCAGGGAACTCCACCAATTATATTATCAAAATTTCCATCATTCTTTCACCTTGGAAGCTGAAGTGAACATGCCCAACTTTTCAAAAACATCATTTAGATGCCAAATTTTCTTTTCTTTTTTTCACTTTTTCACTTTTATTTTATTTTTCATCATGTTCCTTCAATTTTTGTAGAAAACACCCCCACACTTCTTCCTTTGTATACCTATCAATAAGAGTATTAAATGCATAATATTTATAGCTCTACTAACCATCAAGCAAGGGTAAATTTGTTTTTCTCGGTTCAAGGTTCTTTGGAATAGGTTTACAAAGAAAAAGGCTCAAATACAATAAATAGGAACAAAGGGTCATTAGGGGATTGATATATAAAAAGGTTTGACTATTTGGCTCAAGCTTAATCCTAGTGTCTTTAATCACTTTCATGAACATACCATAGCATGATTATGTAACGTCAAACATATGCAATGCAAGTTCTAGAAGTAAACATACATAGAAGAGAAAATTATATCACTGACAAAAAAATAGGATCGGGTGCAATTCTTTAGGCTCAAAATAGCTCACTCGGTGGTGTTTACTCATTCAATAGCATTCTCATTCAATCAATTTAACATTATAGTATCCAATTGTGACAAGGTATGTATTCAATTTAATCATATTATATATCTTTTTTAAGATCAACCGTACTCATAATACAATTAACTAATTAAATTGGATTATAAAGACAATTAGAATGTGAAAGATGTATAAGTATGCAAACATGCATGATGAAAGTATGCAAAATTAGTTAATGCAAAACTAACATAAAACAAAGGTTTTTTTAATGTAAATTGTAAGATACTTCAATGTAAAATAATACATACAAAATCACCAATTTATCCTCCTCCGCACTTAGAATCAACATTGTCCCCAATGTTGGGTAAGATAAAAAGAGAATAATGTGAAGAAAGGAATAAGGAGTAAGGGTAAAGACCCCTAAAATAACTAATGGCATTGTCAAGAAATCAATTTCTGTACCTTGTATTCCTATCTCCCATCAAGTTATACGTGACAAAATTATGGAGATAGAACAAAATAGCACTGAAGTTATGCTTACATTTTGCCAAAGTGAAAGAAACAAAATAAAACATAGGGGTATATTAAAGTAAAGTGCGAAGCTAAATGCATGAAACTAAAGATGAAAATGCAATCTTAGGATCCTATGGTATCACTGTCCCAAAAGAGGTGGCTGGTACTCTAAGAAAACTCTTAACATATCTTCCATCCTAGTTTGTGAAGTTGCGAGATTTCCCACTTCAGCTCAAATATCTCTAACTACTGCCTTAACTTCTTACAACTGAGCCATAACCTCATTGTCCCCTCTAGATTGTTGTGCAGTAGGTGCATTCGAATTGTCCCTCTCTCGATGTGGATTGACCCACCTATTAGAAGCATCTTCTCTATAATTGAATTCTCTCATTTTATCCTTATTGATAACATCGACCTCAAAAGGATAGGCCACTACTTCATCTCTCTTGAGGACTTTGAGATGCCTAAATAGTTGGCTCAATAACACTGGAAACACAAACCGCTTCATCTCAACCTTATGATGTACTACTTACCATATAGCAGTCATAATCAGCTGAGCAATAGCAATGCCCTGGAATTAGTCATCCTGGAAAAGCATCTTGTCCAAAATGTACAAGTATTCATTACAGAGGAACCCCAAATCACTAACCTTAGGCGGTACATTATGAGCAAGCAAGAATGCCACCAATCTCAGTCCAATATGAAGGGAATTACAATGCATAAAGGTACACTGGTTTGTGAATCACATAGCGGCTCTAATCCCAAGTTGAGATATAGCATCGGACTTACCCTATTCACTATCAATTGCACATCTCCCACATTTGTCAAAAGATGGAACATAGCCTCCCATTGGCAGCTCTAAATGTCCACTAGTCAGTTCTTTTGTTATGACCATTGCCTTCCCATTAACTCGAGAAGTGAGCATTGGTGGTTGTTTATCAGCTACTGCATTGAAGTTGGCATAAAATTGTTTCCTCGCAGTGGGGTAGTATGCACCTTTAAGGTCCAACAACTTGCCCTATGTTACGGTCTAAACAAAACAATATAAATTAAATTCTGTCTAGACTAATTAGAGGCAAGCACACCCCATCGATAAGTAATATAAATCGGTAAGAACTGGATATCGTACACAAGGGAAATTCCAACACGTAAGACAATTAAATTAAACGATGAAAAATTACTCAGACTATCAAGAATTTATTGATTTGAAAATAAAATAAAATAAAATAAGCAAATCAAGGAAATATGAAAATTGCAAGTTATGAATTAAAACAACTAGATTTAATCAAATGACAAATTTTGGTTAAGGTATCGGACTTCAACTGGATTGAACACTAAAAATTATAATGGTGGATTGATCTAGGAATTACTTCACTAAAGCAAATCAAACCTAATGTTCATGGGAATTTCCTTCTCTTCTAAATCCGAGTCACCTACTTGGTTCATAGATAATTTGGAGTAAAAGGCATTCAATACAAGAAGCCTAAAACTAAGTTCGTTAATCCTAGGTATCCTGACACAACATCCTAAGGTTGGTCTAAACTTTAGTCTCAAGTATGTCGCTTGATTAATTTTTCGACAAAATAAATCCCATTGGTTATGTCATTCAATCATCTAAGGTCTTGATCTAGGTGATCAAGTTAAATTAGGACTAAATATGTATTCAATCAAGCAAAAATCAATACCATAAAAATTATCCTAGTCCAATATCAATCTTAACCTTAACCGAAAAAGAAAACT
This sequence comes from Erythroxylum echinodendron, assembly GCA_027575705.1. Lineage (NCBI taxonomy): Eukaryota > Viridiplantae > Streptophyta > Magnoliopsida > Malpighiales > Erythroxylaceae > Erythroxylum > Erythroxylum echinodendron. The sequence continues at coordinate 24,358,661 of JANZXR010000009.1, read as the reverse complement.
TACTCACACATATTCATCAATGTAATATAAATCATGGTCATAATATATGGTTGCATTGATTAAATCCACACAATTAAAATAAATACGGAACAAAAATAAATTGAATCGCAGCAAAATCGTAGCTACTGGGATTGAAAAACTTTGGCCAAGTTGCTTCTTCTTTTCACGCTTTCGAGAATGGAATGGAATGTGTGTTGTTAGAGTGGGGCTGCTAATTTGCTCTCCTTCTTTACCACCAACTACTTGCCTTCGTTGCTTGCCACCTCCTTCTTTACCACCAGCTGCTTGCCTTCGTTGCTTGCCACCTCCTTCTTTTGGTTCTTTCCTCTAGCTCACGCACAACACAACTGCACAACACTCATGCTTACGTCTTTTTTAATCTCCACAAGCTTCAACGTGTTGTTGCTGCACCTCACCCACAACACAGCGAACACTACTCTCGTTCACCACGCACACACACAACCAACACGCCCTTGATGTGACAATATAATGCATAGTTCTTAGTCCATGCATGGTCACCCACACACAAACCAGTTCAGTGTTTTTATCTTCACGTCCCAGCTTCAACGCTCTCCCACCAGCTGTCTTCAATTGTTTCTCTCCAACCAGCTGTTTCAGTTTTCTTTCTTCAACCAGCTGCCACGTTCTTTCATACCACCAGCTGCCACGTTCTTTCATACCACCAGCTGCTTGCATCCACCAGCTGCCAACGTATGAGTCTCCACTAGCTTCTTCAACAAGCTGCCAACATCTCCTTTGGTCTCCATCAGCTAACGTATTTTTCTATACCACCAGCTATTGACTTCATTTAATGTCCACCAGTTGCAACCTCCGTGCCAGCTTCTTCATTGGATGGTGGAGTGCCACCAGCTGCTTGCATTTTTGCCCTCTCCTCTTCACGCTCTCCAGCTACTTCGTATCACCCCCCCTGCTGCCTACATGTGTGTGGAGAGTGGAAGATCCGTAAATGGGATTGGGGTGGCTTGATTTTTGTGTAGTCAAATGGAAGCCTTTTTTGTTGTGTTGTGCGTGAGTGGTGGAAGGATGGAGGCTGCTGCATGTGTTTATTAAAATATGAAAACAACTAGATGGAGGCTAGATTTGTCTGTATATGTAGCTTGGGCTGGATGGAGGCTGCTTTGGTTGTGAGTGGTGTGAATAAAGGCTTGTGTTTGAGTGGGGGCTGCTTTTGGAGTGGAGAATGAGATGTTTCAAGGTTAATTTCGAAAGTGTATAAAACATAAACAGTGATGATTTAGGAGCTCAAATTTTATCCGTGCCTTCTTCTTTGAGTTAGATTCAATATGAGACTTGAATTATGAGATTTCTTCATTTGAGTCAAAAGTTATGATCAAAATATCGTTAAAAGGTCATTCTGACAATCCAAAATCTGAAGCAAATTTGAGAATTTATTTCTCCTAAATTTCAATTCAGAAAAATTGAAATTGGTACCAAAAAATCCGTCAATGAGTCAAAAGTTTAAGTATGAAATTTTAGAATTTTTGGCTAAACTAATATAGAGATAAAAATCTCACAATAACTAAAGGTCAAGTTTGTCAACAATTCAAAAACAGTGCAATTCGAGTCTATTTGTTTCATTTTTGCATTTTACGTCAATGAACCTCGAATAATGCTAAAACATGATAAACTAGCTATAGATGAACATAAAATGAACATAAATGACTCTTAATTAAGTCCTAAAGATATATGAAAATATGAGTGTGTCACCCTAATGAAATTTGTCCAAGTTGGCCCTTACATGGTATGCTTCATCAATACCCAGTTCAATTGAGACTTCGAGCACAAATTTTTTGTTCTTTTTCTTGTTGTACCAAGCTTCACATTGCTCATTGATGAATAGAGCTTGAAAGCTCAGGTTCCTCCACTTCTTTGACCAACCTTTTACCCTAGTAGCTCTAGAAGATTAAGCAGTACTCTTCTGCGCAATTTGCTTAAATCACGATGTAAATAATAAGCCCACAACCAGGTATAATCTCAATAAGACAGAGTTCAAACCCAAAAACCAATCAATTCTCCACCATAAACTCAATGACAATAGCACAGAACCAAAACAATGGCAAGTTCAACCACAACCTCAATCGCAATTCAACCATAGCTCAACCACAATTCAATGCTTTCAACACAAGCACTAATGAGCAATCTCAACACAAACCCATTGTCAATAGTTATCTCAATCTCAACAAAACAATCTCAATCAACCAACAATCGTAGGGATTTCAATCATTAACCCTACAAACTCACAATGTGACAAGAATCCACAGCAAAATCATCATACATGAATTAAGAAAATTAGAGTTCCCCATTAAGAATAAACACATTATAAGTTGCTCTGAAAATTCCAAAATCCCTATATTCTTCAATCAAAACAATTTCATCCATGATTTTACTCCTAGTGGTGAAAGAACACTTACCCATGACAAATTGAAGTGGAAATTGTGTAGAATTAGACCAAAACCTCAAAAGAATCTCCAAAATCCACGAACATGAGTGTGCTGGCAGTATTATCGTGGAAGAGAGCAAACCAAAAATGATTGAGGAGATTAGAGATAGTGGTGGTGGATGGTGCTATCGAAGGGAATAGAATAAGAAAAGAAGAAAAGAAAACTTAGGAAAATATGGGTAAGAAGGTGAAAGAGGTAAGGGAAGGTCGCAGAAAGTGAATGGCGTGAAGGTGGGAAGAAGAAAATGGGGGAATTTGCAAGGGGAGTGCAGGAAAGAAAGGAAAAAGAGTTTTTAAAAACTGAGTACGAGTAATGTCCGTTAAAGTTCACTGAATGAATGTTCTCTAGTTTAAAATTCTTCTGTGAGGTTGTTTAGTCTGTTAAGCAGACTTTATGTCTGCTAAACGGACGTTCTTAGGTTTCCTTAGTTGTAGTGAGATGCTAAGTAATGTCTGTTAAGCGGATGTAATGTCCACTAAGCAGACCTTCTTTGTTTTCTATGCCCATGTCACTTAGTTCACTCCTATTTTGCCCCTTCTAACTACTCAATGATACCATAGGACTATATGCATGATTTATGAATGAAAATAATAAAAATATTAAATGAAACAAAGAAACATTGCAATTTAGCTCCCCCTCACTTAACATGAGTCTTACCTCTAGGATTGATGATTCGCGATCACTCTATTCCTCATACTATTAGGAGGTGTCATTAGGACATCTCATAAACACTAGCCTTATAAAACACACAATAAACTAGCATAAGAAGGTATAAATAATGAAATAATGAAATTAATAAAACAACACAAAGAGTTAGAAACGTTAAGTTGCCTCCCATCAAGCGTTAAATTTAATGTCCTCAACTGGAGTAGGCCACCATGATGTCAATTTTGGAATGTGATGGTGGAAATGTATCTAACCACCTCTCCCTCAAAATAATGTTTGATTTGTTATCCATTGACCATAAAGGGCTTTTCTTCATCCCTTCCAATCTCCAAGGCTCCGTGTGTGTATACCTTAGTCACCACAAAAAGTCATCTTGACCGTAATTTCCATAGAAACAATTTTAAATGAGAGTTAAATAGCAAAATTTTTTGACCAAGTTTAAATTCTCGCCAAAGGATATGCTTGTTGTGGAAAGCCTTAGTTCTCTCCTTGTATAATCGAACATTCTCAAAAGCATCTAGGCAAAATTCATCTAGTTCATTCAATTCCATTAGTCACCTCTGTCCAGCCTCTTTGAGATCATAGTTCAACTTCCAAATTTCCTATAACGCCTTGTGCTCAATTTCAACCGGAAGGTGGCAAGATTTCCGAAATACTAACCTGTATGGGAACATGCTGAAAAGGGTCTTGAATGCTGTTCTGTATGCCCAAAGAGTGTCATCAAGCTTCAATGCCCAATCCTTTCTTGAGGCATTAATAGTTTTCTCCAAAATTTGCTTGATTTTCTTATTCGACTCCTCAACTTGCCCACTGGTTTGGGGTGGTAAGTGGTTCCAAACTTAAAACGGCACCCATATTTTGCCAACAGATATTTAAATTAATGATTCTAAAAATTCACCCCATTGTCACTGATTATAACTCTTGGAACTCCAAACTATGAAAATATGTCTTCTTGACAAATTTCATAACACTAGCTCTAGTGTTATTTGGCAAAGCTATCACTTCCACCCATTTGGATACATAATTAACCGCCAAAAGGATGTATTCATTACCAAAGGATACTGGAAACGGTCCTATAAAGTCCAGACCCCATACATCAAAGAATTCAACCTCTAAAATCCCTGACTGAGGCATCTTGTGCTTTTTACCGATGTTCCCTATTCTTTGACATCTATCACATGTCATAACAAAAATTTTAGCATCTTTAAAAAGAGTAGACCAGTAAAACTCAGATTGTAAAACCTTTGCTGCCGTTTTGTTAGTACCACGGTGTCTACCATTAGGAGATGCATAGCACTGATACAATACTGATTGCATCTCTTCATCAGGTATAAATCTTTTAATTATCCCTTCAGCACACCTTCTAAAGAGCAACAAGTCTTCCCGAAAGTAATTCCTTACCTCAGATAAGAATTTCTTTCTCTTATGGTATGAATAATCACAAGGAATAATGTTAGACACCAGAAAATTAACATGATTAGCAAACCAGGGAACATTTTCCTTAACAAACTATAAATTCTCATCAGGAAAGGCATCATTGATCAGTTGAGGCACCATCTTGTCATCTTGCTCAAGTCTCGAAAGATGATCAGGTACCAAATTTTTAGATCCCTTCTTGTCTCTAATTTCCAAATCTTATTCCTGCAAGAGCAAAATCCATATGATCAACTTTAGTTTGGCATCCTTTTTGGTAAGCAAATATTTCAAAGTGAAATGGTCAGTGTAAACAATGACTTTGGACTAAACAAGATAAGATCTAAATTTATCAAATGCAAAAACCACTGCTAGCAATTCTTTCTCTATAGTAGCATAATTAATTTGAGCATTATTAAGAACTTTGCTAGCATAATAAATGACATGTAGTTTTTTATCCTGTTTTTGTCTTAAGATAGCCCCAAGTGCATAATCACTAGCATCACACATCAGCTCAAAAGGGAGATTCCAATTTGGTGTAGCCATTATAGGGGTTGAGGTAAGTTCCTTCTTCAAGCAGTTGAAAGCATCAAGACATTCATCAGTAAATTCAAAAGGGACTCCTTTTTGCAATAAAGCATATAATGGTTTAGAAATCTTAGAAAAATCTTTAATAAATCTTTTATAAGACCATGCATACCCAAAAAAACTCCTTATTGCTCTAACTGAATTAAGGGGTGGTAATTTATTGATGACTTCAATTTTAGCTAGATCTACCTCTATTCCATTATTCAAGATTTTGTGACCTAGGACGATCCTTTCTAGTACCATAAAATGGCCCTTTCCTAATTTAGCACAAGATTGGTTTCTTCACATCTTTGTAGAACCTATTCTAGATTGAACAAGCATACATCAAAAGAAGAACCAAAAATAGAAAAGTCATCCATAAACACCTCAATTATATTCTCCACCATGATGGAGAATATAGACATCATGTAGCATTGGAAAGAAGCAAGAGCATTGCACAAACCGAAGGACATCCTACGATGTGCAAATGTACCATAGGGGCAAGTGAAGGTTGTCTTCTCCTAATCCTCTGGGGCTATGGGAATTTGGTTATACCCTGAATAACCATCTAAAAAGCAGTAATAATCATGTCCTGCTAATTTTTCCAACATTGAGCTAATAAAAAGTAGAGGAAAGTGATCTTTTCTAGTTGCTGTGTTTAATTTCCTGTAGTTTATGCTAACCCTCTACCCTGTCACAACCCTAGTGGAAATTAATTCATTACTATCATTAGAGATGACAGTCATGCCACCTTTCTTTGGTACCATCTGCACAGGAATTATCCAAGAGCTATCAGAAATAGAATGATTTTCCTCCGTTAAGATCCTGTAAACACAAATAAAAGGGCTAATTCCCTTTATATGAACAATATTCCATGCAGTAGTCAATTTATGAACATGTAACACCCTTAATAACTTCTCTTCTTAAGAGGAATTTAAAGAAGAAGAAATAATAACCAGATATGTATTTGGTTCTCCCAAGAACGTATATCTGAAATGAATTGGAAGATGTTTTAGTTCAAGTTTCTGTGGGCTTAATATGGAAAGTAATAATTTAGTTTTAGTAGGGCCCAATTCTTCAATTTGAGGTTTATACCTAAAACCATTACCTTACAATCTATATGCATAGTCCACTAACTCATCATCCAATTCATTCTCATGTACTCCTAAAGCTAGGCATGTCTCTAAAGCATCATCATACATTAATTTAGGAATAGATTTAAGTGTAAAAGAATCAATTACATCTACCCTATAGGTGGCTTCATCGAAAGAGGGTCCCTTTAAAACTTTGAAAATGTTAAACACCTCTTTCTCATCACCAACTCTCAAGGTCAGCTTAACATCTGGGACATCAATCAATGCTCCACCAGTGGCTAAGAATGGTCTTCCTAAAATTATAGGAACCTGCATATCAAAATCCATCTTAAGAACAATAAAGCCATCTGGAATTATAAGCTTACGAACTTTTACTAGTAAGTCCTCCACTATACCAATAGGATATCGAATTGACCTATCAGCAAGTTGCAATAAAATTGTAGTTAGTTTGAGTTCACCAATTCCAAGCCTATTTTAAAGAGACAAAGGAATAAGATTAATACTTGCACCTAGGTCACATAAGCATTGAAAAACATTAAAAGCACCAAAGCGACAAGGAATAGTGAAAGTCCCTAGATCCTTTAACTTTGGGGTAGTTTATTTTGTAAAATAGAACAACACTCCTCAGTTAAGATTACTGTTGCAAAAATGTCCAACTTCTTTTTGTTAGAAATGATTTCTTCAAGAACTTGGTGTAAGCAGGCATCTCAAGAAGTGCTTCAGTGAAAGGGATGTTAATATGGATCTTCCTGAAAAGGTCAAGGAATTTCTGAAATTTGGAATCATCATGCTTCTTATTTACCCTTTGAGGGTAATGGGTGGCATAAAGTAAAATTATTAACTTGGTGAAGACTCCTTCTTTGGTTCGGTTTCTTTATGCTCTTTTTCTTCATCCAAATTCATAATTTCAGCATCCTTAGTTTCATTTATCTTGGCTTCCTTCTGCTTAGGAACAACACCTTACCACTCCTCATACAAATTGCCATACAATCTTGCTTTAGATTCACTTGATTATTGTTAGGTAGCTTTCCCTTACCTCTTTCACTTTCCTCTTTTTCCACTTGATTAATTTGCTCCTTTAAATTTTTTATGGCCGCTTGGTTGGACTGGATGTTCTACTCCATTCTGTTTATAGCTTGAGAGCTAGCTTGAGCACTTTAATCCATCTTGCTCATAAGTTGAGCAAACAAATCTTCAAGCCTATCCACTTTTTTCTCTAAACGGGAAGGGAATTATTGCTGTGCAAAAGATGAAGGAGGTGAATACAGTTGTTTTGGTGGCGCTTGGAACCCAGGTGGTCTCGTTGGTTTTGTAGCCCCTTGATTTTTCTATGAAAAATTAGGATTAAACTTCCAACCTTTATTGTAGGTGTTTGAGAAAGGATCAAATCTTTGACCTTGCCTACTGTTTACATAGTTCATCTCTTCCTTTTGCATTGTTGTTTCAATGTTCATACAACCAACTGCTGTATGCCCAAATCTACCACAAAGAGAACAAGGGTCCCTATCAGATTTGTTGTCATTCATCAACATATTCAAATTCTTATTTATCTCAGCAACTTGGCAAGCCACGTTAGATCTAGATCCCACTTTATTAATAGTACCAGCCTTCCTCCAAGTCACCTTACAATGTGAATTCTCCACAACTTTTTTGAAAATATTCCATAACGCTTGGGAACTCAGGTTACTAATATTCCTACCAGTGTTTAAACTAACCAAATTCTAATTGTGATCAGTGAGACCATAATAGAAAAAATGAGTCAAAGAGTATCTATCAAATCTGTGATGAGGACACTGGTTAAGGAGATCATTAAATCGCTCCCATGCTTCACGAAATGTTTCTCCCTCTTTCTGTGAGAACCAATGTATCATCTTCCTTAGCTCGAGATTTTTGTGCGCTGGGTACCACTTCATCATGAAAGTCTCCATTAATTTGTCCCAAGTACCAATAGAATCTACCTCCAAATTTCTTGCTAATCCTTTCATGCAATAGGGAAAACACCTTAGCCTTAACTCATCTTCGGATAATCCATACAATGGAAGAGTCTGAACTATAGCATAAAAATCTCTCATAAAGTCTAGAGCATCTTTACTCGACATTCTATTAAATTGTGGTAACGTAGATAGATGAATCTACTTCAGCTCATAATTCCTTGGTACCATAGTCAATCAAATGCAAAAAGGATTGCCAGTAATAAATGGCATCTGATAATCTCTAATTCTTCTTACCATAAGATTAACAACCACCAATTCAGCCTGATTTCCTTCACTAAATTGATTGTTCCCCATATCTTGTTCTCTATGAAAAATTGGATTTTGATTATTATTTTCCATCTCTCTTCTTCTTTGGGCGTTGTTCCTTCTACAAGTGCGTTCAATTTTAAGATTTAACTCAAGTAGCTAATCGTTGTTCAAATTTCTTGAATGCCTTAAGTGCATACAACTCCTGAAGGTAAACAAAGAGAAAGGGTTTAAAAGCAATTAATGGAAGAAAACCTAAAGTAATAAAAATAAATAGAATTAATAGTAGCAAATATAAATTAATCCCCGATAACGGTGCCAAAAACTTGGTTGAAAACATCTGTAACCGCACAGAATCATTCCTAGTACTTACACATCAAGTATTACAAGGTTGTATCCTATAAGGACTAAAATATCCGCTACTGCATTAATCTTAATTACTTGAACTAAAATGACAAGAAATTTAAAAGATTATTGGTTTAGAGCAAATAATAAATTGTAAAGACAGTAAATAAACAAACAAGGTAAATATGACGATTTAGACTTAGGGCTTTGGGGTTCATCAATTTAAGAGATTGATCGATGAATTATGAAATTGATTGAATGACAATTTATAATAAAAATTGCACAAAATCACTTATATTCTCTCTCAATACATATAAGAATACCTAACTAGTTGATTACCATCTCTCAATGCGAAACCTAACTAGTCAAATTCATTAAGAATAAGCAACCATAAGTTATCACACTAGTTCAGGATGTCTCTATCTCTAAATCTAATGTGTTTACCTTCCTATTGCAAAAATCATACTTCACCTCTCAGTCCATCATTTGATTCCTAAGGTTCCATCTATGGTGATCAAGCATAGAAACAACAATGAAGCTCAATAAAGATAAATATAACCTAAGAACTTTCATTCAACACCAATCAATCCATAAAACATAAATCAATCTCCAAAATATGCTACATCCCTAACCCTAATTAGGGTTTAGTTCTAGAATATAATAAAAGAATCCAAATACATAAAGACAATCAACATCCAAGACAGGGTAGAGAGAGAAGACAAAACAAGCTTACTTCCAATCTTGATTTAATCCTCCTTCTTCCTCTTCTTTGCCTCTTTTGGGTGCCTCCTATGTGCTTCCTCGTTTTTAGCACTAGAACCCCTAATTTGGTCTTACAAATGAGTATTTATAGTGTCTTGGGGGTTAAAGAAACCTAGTTTTTGCCAAACAGGGAAATGAGGATTGTAACAGTGTTGACAAAGTCCGTTAAGCAGACTTAATGTCCACTGGGCAAATCTTTTCTGTCTTTTGGAGCAAATTTGGCCAAAGAATGTCTGTTAGGTAGACATGATGCCCATTGGGAGGCCTTCTCGAGTTTTTCAGCTTTTCCTCTTCACTCATGTCCGTTTGGAGGGACATGGTGTACGCTACGCTGACATACAGTGGACATCTATAGAAACATGCAATTTTGGCCCATTAGATGGAAAAATCTCTTCTCTAAGTCTTCACAAAAGTTGTAGAACTTGGAGTCCTCTTCGAAAGCATACTTGAATGACCTTAATCTGGCATATACAGGAAAAGTTATGCCTCTTGCCCCAAAATCTATTCATTTGCATCTATTAAGCAATGAAGTTGAAATGTGTGAGAAATAACCAAATAAAGTGCAAAATTCACATAGAGATAAGTCAAATTAGCTCCAATTCATACCAAAATCATATATAAATGATTTCAATTATCATGCATCATTCAACAGACTCAAAGGCATAGAAAGACTTTAATCGGAAGTTTCCATGGTTTGCAAAGGATTGTCATAATATTCAACTTAGATTGGCCTATGATAGATTTAATCCATTTGGTAATATGAGTATATCTTATAGAATGTGATTGGTAATTCTTGTGTTTTACTATTTACCTACATGGAAGTGCATGAAGGAGCCCTTTTTCTTATTGTGCTTGCTTATTCCAGGGCCAATTACTTATGGTAAAGACATTGATATATATATGTAACCATTAACTAATGATCTAAAAGATCTTTAGGAAGAGGTAATAGAAACTTATGACGCTATAGAAGGTGAAAATTTTAAAATACATGTCATTGTGTTATGGACTATAAATGATTTTTCAGCCTATAAAAAGTTGTCCTGATAGAATACTCAAGGATATATGGTGTTCCTTATATGTAATGATTAAACTCATTCTATAAGGCTATAAAGTAAAATATATTATATAAGGCATTATCGTTACTTGACATATGGGCATAGATGACAAAGAATCAAATTGTTTAGTGGCAAACTAGAACATATTGAAACTCCTTTGCACTTATTAGGACATGATGTGCTAGATCAATTGTCATATTTGCAAGAGTTTATACCTAGCAAATACTTAAGTAATAGAAAGTGAAAGCAAACTTTTTTCGATGGGTATTGATAGCAAATTGAAATATAAAATTAAGGCTAGATTAGACTTGTAAGAAAATATTTGCATTTGAAAAGGGGAGATAATGGGTCATACATGTATGATTGTTAAACTACGTCAAAAAAAGATAAACAAACTTTTTGTTAGTTTCTTAAATCATTTAAATTTCCTAATAGGTACGCCTCTAATATTGACCGTTATATCAATGTAAATGATGGAAAGGTTTTGGGCTTGAAGAACCATGATTTTCATGTGCTTCTCCAATGATTGCTTCTTGTTGGAATATGTGGTTGTTTTTTGAATGATGTGTCTACAAATTTAGGTGAATTGGGTAATTTTTTTAATCAATTATGTTGTATGACATTGAAATTAGAAGAAGTTGAACAAATGGAAAAGACATTAATTTGATTTTTTGTAAGCTTGAACTAGTTTTTTTACCATCATTCTTTGATGTTATGGAATACTTGGTAATTCACTTGTCATATGAGGCAAAACTTTTTGGCTCAGTTCAATTTTGACGAATGTTCTTGATTGAAATGTAATTTAGTTTCAATTATATATTTATTGTATTTTGTTATTATTTAGTAGCAAATGCTGATCTTTTATACTTATTTAGGTTTTTTAGCTCTTTTAAGCGTTACGTGTGTGATAAAGCTCGACCTGAAGGCATTATTGTAGAGGCTTATATGTCAAATTAATGTTTAATGTTTTATTTTATGTACTTATTGATATTAAAAGATAATTTGATAGAGAAGAAAGTAACTTAGATTTTGATCAAGATGGTAGCTTATCAGTTTTTTCCCAAAAAGTAAGACCATTTGGAACAGGAAAATATATGGAATTGTGGAGTTAATTAAAGAAGAACTTGAAATTAGCCATTGGTACATTTTGAACAATTATGAGAAAGTTGACTCATATATGGAGTATGTATGTTACTCCTCATACTTTAGTTCATATTATAATTTAATATTTAGCCTCTCTTTTCTTACATCAATTTATATTTTAATTAGAGAGCACAAAAGTGAGATTAGAAGCAAAGGTGAAGTTATGTTGAAGAAAGGCATAAGATAAATTTTCCATATTAGTTTAGGACCCAAATAAGTTATCTTAGCAAAAGTAGAAAAAAATGAACATTATTGTTAATATTACAGAATTAATTTTTAGTAATTTTCTTTTTCTTTTTTTACAGATGATATGGTTACATAATTGTAAATTGCTAGAAGTGACGAAAGCATTATATTATTTGGCATGTGGGCCTTATATAAGTGGCAAAAAATATACAAATATAGTTGGAATTTACAAAAAAGAACATGATAGTCGCTTTAGAAGTCAAAACTATGGGGTTATTGTTAAAGGACAACATAAGGATGATTTTATTGACTTCTGGGGTGTTATCATTGAAATAATTGAGTTGGATTACCTCAAGGATAGATAATTTGCTCTAGTTAAGTGCAAACATTTTTATCTTTGTAACAAAGGGATGAACATAAAAGTTAAGTCAATATTACTAGCATCAATGTTAGTAAAACTTGGTATGAAAATAAACCATTTGTGATTACAAGTTAAGTAAAGCAAGTGTTATATCACAATAACACTATATCAGGCAACAATTACAAGTTGTGTACAAATCTAAACACCAAGGCCTTGTTTGGTTGGCATGCATTCTTGCTTGGAAAAGTAATCTTTTTCCTAAAATTTATATTATTATGTTTGGTTCATTTTTTTGAGTAGTTAGGAAAGTAGTAGTAGTAGTAGTAATAATAATAATAATAATAATAGTAGTAATAATAATAATAATAATAATAATAATAATAATAATAATACAATTAATAATAATAATAATAATAATAATAATAATACTAAATTTAATAAGAATAATAAATTTAATAATAATAATAATAAATGTAATTCATAAAAATAATAAATTTGGTTATAATAAAATTAATAATATTAATTAATAATATTAAGAATAATAAAATTAATAAGAATAATAAATTTTATTATAATAATAATAAATGAAATTGATAAAATTATTAAATTTGGTTATAATAAAATTAATAATAAGAAGAAAATCAATAATATTAAGAATAATAAATTAATAATAATAATAATAATAATAATAATAATAATGTAATTGATAAAAAATAATAAATTTGGTAATAATGAAATTAATAATAAGTAGAAAATTAATAATAATAATTAATAATATTAAGAATAATAAAACAATATTATATGATTAAAATATTATAAATGAAAAAATTAACATTTAATAATATAACTTGTATTATAAATTAACATTATTTAACGATTTCAATTTTTATTTGATAGGGATATAAATGGAAACACAAGTCAAAATTACATTACATTCCATGAAATGCTAATGCATACCAAACACTATAATAAGAATTCACCCAATTTTCCTATTCGAATTCTTATAGGTATACAAACATGTAAATATCTTTACTTTCCATAGATTTATTTTCTCAAGATTTAGATTCAAAATTTACTTTACTTTCCCGCCAACCAAACGGGGCCTAAAATCTTTTTTAAGTTTGTGAAAAGGAAAATGGTGAAATGGGTCAAGATAATGATGACTTAAAACAAGAGATTGAATTACAGGGGAATAATGTGGTACTCAAATTTGAAGATGAGGGTATATCATCCTTTTATAAGAGAGACATTAATCTCAATATATTAAAAGCAATCAAAGTACAAGACAATCTTGTAGTATAAAAGGATGAAGACTATATTGAGGATGAATTATGTGACAATGATAATACTTTCGCTTAGTATAATAGTGACAAAGAGTCAAAGCACAATGTAATTAATGATGATAATTTTAAAGATCTTGATTATGATGATTAAATATATCTTGAAAGTGCTATTTCTATTTTTTATTGTAATATTGGTAACATTTATCTTGCTAATGCAATTAATAATGACGATTTTGAAGATTTTAATTATGATGATTAAGAATGTATCTTAAAAGTGCTCTTTCTATAATATTGGTGACATTTATCTTACTAATGTTAATATTTTTTTATTCTATTTTGTATATGTTATCTTTCTCACTAATGTTGGTTTTTCTTTATTCAATTTTGTATATGTAATGTTTATTTTTTTAATATGATGTTTTTTTCGAAATTCTACAGTACAGAACCTAGTAGAAACAAGAGAAAGAGGTGTCTGTTATAAAAATTCCATAAGGCAACATTGTACAAGTTCAACCAAAATAGTTACTTGATTTCAGAAATTTAATTCCTAACTAACAATAAAGTTCTACCTCAAATAATAATGAAACTAGTAATACAGACTTGAAGTTTGTTTATGCCTTTGAGTATACATATACTCAAATGTATATCTTTATAGTTTAAAATTTTTCTTATTATATCCAAAAGAAACAAAACAGCTTCTAGCACAGTGCCACAACGTAGTAACAACAATATTTTGCCTTCAAGAACTACACGACAACATTCTACCTTAAACAATAACGATGTTAGTAGTGCAAGTTTGTAATTTTTTTTTGCCTTCAAGTATAATTATGCTCTAATACATATTTCTGTAGTTTAATCATTTCCTTATCACAATGAAGGAAGACAAGTTCCTTGAAAATACATTCAAAAAATTTGTGGAAATTATTCAAAATTTATAAACTTTGTAACAATGAATTTGAGATTAATTATATTTTTACTTATAGTTTACAGTTGAAATTGAATATTATGGATATTGAGAACACAAAAGTTTTAAACTATGTTACTTCATTATTATTGAAAAAAGGACCGTGGATTACTATTTCAAGTTGCACAGGTATTATAAGTCTTTTACTTCTAAAGTAAAGGCACAAAGCCATGTACTAGAAAGAATGACTAAATAAATTTGGAATAGTTTATGTGATTATTAGTCTAACCCAAAAGTTCATGTTTAATTTTTTGCCTTAACATTTGCTTACATTAATTTTGTATAATGAATTAACCACTAAACTACGTTTTTTTCTTAAACTTAGGAAAATTGTAAGGAAAGGGTGAGCAGATCAAAAATAAAAATACCTCATAATCAAGGGTCCAAGTCATTTATAGTTATTCAAAATGAATGTCTAAGATCTATGATTACAAGTTATACTTTCATGAATAAGAATTAAATTATTTATTATACCTTGATTTTTTATTTTATAAAATAGAGTGAAAAGGAACTTTATGTACAAAAGTGTGATATAATCATACCATATAAACTCACATGATATAATCATACTATATAAAATCACTCTCTATAAGGAAGATAAAGGATGGATGCAATAAGAAGCAAAATAATAAGTATAAAAGTTTGCTCAGTATTTTTGTTCATTTACCAATGTAGTAGTGATATGTTAGTTAAATATTAGTTTTCTTCTTTTATTTTATAATAAGATGCAAGAGATATTTGAGAAGTCTAAATCAGAGAGTAATGAGCTCAGTGCAAATGAGATTTATGATACAAGAGTTGGTACTTATTCAAGTTATATTGGCTTTAGCCCCAAACTAGATGTTCTAACTCTAAATATAAGACAATCATTAAACATCTTTAAGAGGAAAACAATAACCTTAAGGCTGCATTAAATGTTGAAGTAATCAAGGAAGAAGAAACTCAAGTTAAATTATTAAACTATGATATGTTATTCAAAAAGTTACTTGGCTCGAATTATGATAGAAATGATGAGGAAAGTAAAGGGTATTAATTCTAAATCCTAGCCTTTTTCTATTATTTCATATGTATACTATAATTTAACTTTAATACTTTTTCTTGAATTATAAAATGGATGAAATTGCAGCTAATGAGTGATCATATTGTGAATGGTAAAATTATGTGATGTTTGGTTTAATTTAAATCCAATAATTAGTGTATCAATTTTTTCATAATAATTTTAATTAACTTTAATCAAGCTTGTTATTTGTATAGATTTGGACAAAGCTTTTGGCTAATCATTGACAGTATGTCTAGACATATTTCAATTGATGATATTTTTTTCTCTGTGGCCTGTACATCTACTCATCCTCTCACGAGACCAGCGCTCAGAAATCACTTAGTATACCCTAAGCAAACTTCTCTTGTCTGTGTCATTCTCATCTGCGTCGCTTATTCTCTTTGTACCCTGACTCTTTACATTCTTATTGCCTCTTAATTTCTCTCTCAAACTTCACAAAGCTCTTCTACAATGGCAAGAACAAAATCAAAAGGACAGAAAAAATTTTTGGCTTCAACTTCTAACTATGGCGAAACACCTTGTCATGAACAAACCTTTGCTTCTGATTCCTCATCTTTGTCTCCCGTAGTAGGTTCTTTAAACACTACTATCAAAAAATATAGGAAAAGGAAATTTGTTGCCATATTGTATCTAGATTATCCTGATTCCTCTTAAGATGACAAAGAAGAAACAATTGAAAAACAATATGCTTCTGACTTAGAAAAAGAAGAAGAAGAGGAAAAGAAAAGGGAGAAGAAAGAAAGAAGAAAGTAAAGAGGAAGAGACTTTCAGTAAAGGGGAATTACTGAAAAATATGAGATTCCATATACCTATTCTCTCCCTACCCTTTCCTATTCCAAAAACGTCCGCAAATTGTAAACCTAGTCACAAAGAGAAGAAAGTGCCTGAAGTGCACTGGCAATAAATGACGATGGATCAGACGAAAAACCTTCTAGGTTGGAAAGAGGACCACAGATTAAAGGAAATGTTACAAAACAAGCCCCACAAAATGAAATTGTTGAGGCAGAAGAAAAAGAAAAAGAAGGATCAAAGAAAAGAAAAAGGGAAGAAATAAGAAAAGGCAAAAAGCCTTTAGCCAAAGAAAATATTGAGGATGTCATTACAAGGAATGAGATATTCCTTGAAGAGGCTTTACTCGAAGAAATCCCTAAGGCCAAAAGAACAAAAACGAATAAATTAATCATTGTTCAGAAGGGAGAGGTTTCAACACCAATGAAGTTATTCCAATCGATGGAGGATGAAGCAAGATACAAGATGCGCTACAAGAAAAGAAAGGTGGTAGCTGGATACTTCTTGCCTCCCCATCTATTCGATGATATAGGTATTCCCATCACTCCCTATTTTCTTACTGTTGGCTAGGAGAATTCTTAAACTTGGAAGAAACAGTGTGTGATGAACTGGTCAAATGTTTTTACACATATATGAGAAAGGAAGAAATTGATGGGAAGATGACAATCATCTCTTGGGCACGTGATTGCAAGATTCTGGTTATAGAAGAAACATTATGAGTGTAATTCCTGAAGCTAGGATAGACCTTCCTTGTCATAAGTGGGACATTGCGGATATTGATGTAGGAGAAGTAGTGAACTTCAATTGTATGAATACTGAAAATGCCCATGAAGGGAGACCTTGGTGCAGACACTTGGACCTTCTACTAAGATGCCTTGCATCCATTTTGACTACCTCCATTTTTCTAAGGAGTAGTTCAGTAGAGAGGAGTAGTGTCCTAGACACGTATGTGGTTTACAATTTGTTAAAGGGAAATAAAATGAATCTCCTGGAAATGATTCTGAAGTTCACGGTAGACAAGGAAGTCACAAGAACATAACTAGTGGTCTACCTTATGGAATGTTGTTGACTAAGATTTTTGTATATATTGGAGTGTCACTTGATAACCTGAATTGGTATGAACCAGCAAAGTTTCATTCTTCCATTCCTTACCAATTTGGTTACAAGATGAAGGGCAACATATGGGTTGAAAAGAAGTCAGAAAGAGTTGCAGGTATCTTAAGTCCAACCTCACAAAAGTCAGCCTCTGTTCTACTCCAAAGCACGAATGACCTGATCTTACAAGAACTGAGGGACATTCGCTGTAATCAAAATCAAATGCGTGAACAAATTGAGAGC
This sequence comes from Erythroxylum echinodendron, assembly GCA_027575705.1. NCBI lineage: Eukaryota > Viridiplantae > Streptophyta > Magnoliopsida > Malpighiales > Erythroxylaceae > Erythroxylum > Erythroxylum echinodendron. The sequence continues at coordinate 24,340,933 of JANZXR010000009.1, read as the reverse complement.
CTCTAAAACTAAGTCTTGGATTTGCAAATTTTCCATAGGAAAACTCTTCACTGACTAAGTCAATTGATTTTCTTTCTCATTACATTTCATTATGTTTTATTTCACTTCCTCCCTATACTCTTTTATTTTTTACAATGAAAAAGGGGGAGAGTTTATGTTGATATATTTTTTGCATATATGATGATATATTTTTCAATGCATATCTTTCAATGTTGCCTCATGATTTCTCAATACTGCCTCGATTATATATGTGATCAATTCTGCTGTTGAGCTTGTAAAAATCTATGATATATAAACAATAAGTTCCTTTCTTAAGAGATAGGCTCCTTCTAATTATGTCTTAGCATATAAAAGTCATGTATCTTTCGAAATCATCTTTATCTCTTTGAATTTTGAAAAATATATTAATTATTGCTTGTCATCATAAAAAAGGTAGAGATTATTAGCTGAAGGTTTATATTTAACAATTATGATGATAACTATATAATATTTTAAAATTCAAATTGGATTTATTTTCTTGTATAGATAACAGTATTTCTTTTTAAAAGGGAATAAAATCATAAGAAAATTACTTCCTTTCTTGCAGGAATCTTCCTAGTAAACTTTCCTTATTAACATCTGGGAGAATCTTACCGTTTCGAACAATTAGCTCCAAAAATTTTTGTTCCAGCAAAGATGATATTGAAAATCCAAAGTCAACTTAGAATTAAGATGAAGTAATGACTAGTTGAAGAAATTGACTATTTAAAGAAGAGCAACAACACTTGTGAAACAACGAGCATACGCAGACTTTCAAAACATTTGAGCAATATCTATCTTCTTGAGAGTCATATCATTCTTATTGTGCCTTCAAAAGTGAAATCACTCTGTCAAAAGAGAAATTGTTATTTGAGAATTTATTTTTGATTTTACATTTTATTTTTCTGTGAGCTTTTAGAAACATGTTATATACTTCGAGTGCGAAAGGTTAGAAAACCTTAAAAAATATGTACTTATGAGTTTGAAAAGGCTCGTCAAATGTAATACTCAGATTCTTATAGTGAAATAATCAAGTTGGATACTTGGGGACTAGACGTAGGCTTGGGTTGTAACCCAAACCAGTATAAATTGACTGTGCTCTTCTTCTCTCTCTTTTTAACTTTTAAATATCCATATTATACTGTGTGTGTATTCTTTTTAGCAAGAAGCTCCTTCACTTTTATAAGAGGCTCCTTCTGTTTTCAACTTGTAAGAGGATTCCTTTAGTTTTAAGATGCGCCTTCTATTTTTAAATTGTTTTAATAGGAGTTATCATTCAGTAGGCTCCTTTCGTTTAAGCAGGTTCATCATGTTGTTTAAAAGGCTTTATCGTTTGACAGGCTTCTACTCTTTTTATTCGTTAACTAGGATATGTTTATTATACGAATTGAAAGAACTTGCGAAATTTTTTTCCCACCCCCTTTCTTGCGTGTATTTGCTTTATCAATGTTCACATATATATTTTATTTGAAAAGGATTATTACAATAATTCTATTCAAGTTTGCAGGG
>JANZXR010000009.1:24272649-24331785 GCA_027575705.1 Erythroxylum echinodendron | reverse complement strand
CGTCTGCATAGTGTCTGTTCATTCTATTGTATCTTCCGCAAAAATGTTGTTTTTCGTATTGTTTAATTTTGAAATGGGCCCAAGAGGCACATAACAGGAACTTTTCGTTTTATTGTGTTTGTATTAATTAATGACAAATTAAAGTGATGTTGGTTATTAATTTTCTGTTCCTTATGTGTTGTCTTCTGTTTAATGGACAAAAGTTTTAAAAAGGAAAAAAATGCTCCCTCATGATTGATAAGTGATAAGAGTTTTTAAAAAAAAAAAAATTTATGCCGATTTTTGGTTTAGTGAAGTGATGTGACACGCCACCCTCGCGGGGCACGGATTCGGATATCACCGTTGATGTCGTGTCCGGGTCCAGTCAGGAGTTGGGGTGTTACATAGGAGGTGACCTATGATTTATTAAATGTTCTTAAGTCTTAGCCCCTATTGTCAAACTTATGAGATGAATCATAGTGGCACATGAAAGCCTTTTATGGTGATTAATTTAGGATAGGTTGAAAGTGTATAGATGATAAATTTGAGGAAAAGGGAAAGAAAAAGAAGCAAGGCACGATCGTGTCATAATCCCTCCGATCATGGTCAAAGGTAATTTGTTCTGTCACGATCGTGGGAAAGTCTACCATGATCCTGCGTAAGCAGAAAGGGAGAAATGTTACTCAGAATCAATTGAGATCGAAGTATCATTAGTATGATGTGTTCATTGGTGACTTTTTAGAAATACATCTCTAGAAAAGATGAAATTATTTTTTTAATATAGATTAAAGCATGAGAGTAAATGAACATGTCTCCTGTTTCATTGAGCTTCATTATAAAGAATCTTCGGATCATGTTAGGTATGATAGAAACTAATCTTACTGAGATATTAGGAATGGCTGAAAAGCAATAATGAATATAGTTGATTGATAAAGTGTATGTAGAGATTATAGATGATCGACAAGAGAAATTTTCTTTTGATAGAGAATTTTTTCAAATTAGGTTAAGTAGACCAGAGGGTTTATTTCTCAGAATGAATGATGATGGAACAAATTCTAAGTGAATATTCAAGTCTTATTTCTAATTGAGACTCAGGCATAAGAAGTTGAATATGCTACTAAGAATTCATGAAATCTGTTTGATGTATAATATCCAACTATGTGATTAGATTCTTGAATTTTAGGTAAACTATTGCTAATGTGAGAAAAACTTAGGTCTATATTATATTCTATACTAATATGTTCAGAAGATACAAGTTAGATTTGATGAATGTGTTACCATCTTAGGAAGTCAAGGATGTAAATAAATTGAATTGTGTGGAGAAACTAGTATGAAAGAATATACATTAGAATAAGTCGATGAGAAATTAGAAGAAATTGAATAAATGGAGAAATTCATTCAAGAAAATAAATCAATCGGAGACTGAGAAATTATTTGACACATGACTTAGAATTGCTGCAATCAAAATTGTTTTGAAAATTTGGAGATATTATATGTACGGTGAAACATTTTGGGTATATATAGATCATTATAGTTTGAGATGATGATTGAGTTAGAAAGAATTGAATACGAGACTGAGACAATGGATAGAGTTATTTGAAGATTATGATGTATAAATCAGTATTACCCAGTAAAGTTAGTGTTGCAATATGATGCATTGAACAAAACAATCAAATGGAGATGTAGCACATATTTAGATATTAAGGTTATCAGATCTAATGCAATGAAGATCCTAGAATGATTGAGTTGAAATTGGGGAAAAAATGGAGTGTTATTAGCTACAGTAAATTTAAGATTAGTTTTATATAAAAGGATTAGAAAAGCCCAAAGGGAGGATTAGAATTGGTGAATCTTGTTAGAAATTGGAAATGAATCCAAATGTTGAATTCAAATTGGAAAATGATACTCTGTAATAGAAGTAAAAATTTTATGTATCCGATGTAGATAAATTAAGAAAAAAGATTTTTGGAGAAAGAACAAATAGCAACCTATGCTATACATCCTAGTAGGACTATGCTAAAATAACATTAAGCAAATAAGGATGTAGAAACAAGTAGCTGAATGTGTGACTAAATGTTTGGCTTTCTAACAGTTTTAACTAGTAGAGATATGATAAGAGCTTATATTTTGGAGTTCTTAGGAACATGTAATCAAAATACATTTCTGATTGAAATTGATTATGACAATCATTATTCTAGTAGCCTCATTAGGATGTTGTGTGAGGCATTATATGACAGAAAGTGTCATTTGCCCTTATATTGAGATAGAGAGGGCCTATAAATGGTTGAAGGCCAGAATTAATTCAAGATGCTATTGTTAATTGAAATGAATCTGTAGTAGAAATTAAGTTACTCAAGAAAGACGAATGAGTTTGGTGGATCAACACGAAAGATAGGGAATATAGTGAAATAGACATAAGAGTTAAGTATATCAATATTGAAAGGATATGAATTATCAAGCGAAAGATGAAATGTTTCTGAGATTATCACCTTGGTAATGTGTGCTCAGGTTTGGAAAAGGGATAACTTAAGATGAAATGTATTGGTCCATATGAAGTATCAAGGAAATTATGACCATTAACTTATGACTTAGCTTGATCAACAAAATAGGTATTAGAATCCCAATATGTCATATGTGAAAAAGTTTAAGAGATATTGGTATGATCCAAAATATATGTTATTAACACAGAAAGCGAGATTGTGAGTAATCTGATATATATATGTATATTGAGGAACCAGTTAAGATAGTGTGGTATCTGAATAAGCAATGGAAAAGACTGAGTGATTCCATCAGCTATAGTCAATGGGAAGAAAATATTCGAGTAAAGAAGTTAAATGGCAAACGGAGGAGTATATGAGGAAACATTACCCTGACTTTTTAATGATTCAGATAATAATTTCAAGGATGAAATTTATTAGGGGGAATTGTAACATCTCATTTCTATATAAAGGGTTAAAACCCTAAAATACTATACGAGAGAGAGAGATCAATGAGAAAATTGGGGAATGCATTTTAGCTCATGCATATTATAACATACACGTATGTGAAATTGAATTATCACACACATTACAATAATTTGTAGAGGCACTCATTTGACATTTCTGGGTATAAACGATTGCTTATATGTGAATATAATGTCAATTATGGGATATGTGTCTTAAAAATTGAGTTAGTGTGTATAGGTATTGATTTAGAAATTTTGGTGAAATATAGGGAATTCCTGAATTTTTGAGTAATTTTTGACTAGGAAAAATGCCAAGTGGCAGGACAATTGATAAATGGTAATAGAAATAAAAGTCAAATCATTGTAGACATTTTTATAAATAACTTTGGGATTTAATGACAAGTGGCATTGAAATTTGGGAGACAATTGGATTAGAAATTGGTGTTAGATAGATTAGTTATTAGAAAGTGGTCCAAATGGTACCATAGGAAGGTAACAAGTGGCAGTTACATGTATCACTACCACTCACCACTCAACCTTCACTCACTCACGTTACTCCACTCTTTAATAAAGAAAGACCATTTAATTGTTAAAGGAAGACCATTTAATTGTTTCATCTTGCTTTTCTCTTCTTCTTTACATGACTTTCTTCTTCTTTTCTTCACTCCCACAATTTTTTTTCTTACCCAACCATCATCAACGTTACAACTTGCTCTCACCTTCCATTTGCTACACTCATCTTCCTCTCTCTTTCATTTCTCACTAAACAACCAACCCTACCACCTCCTTGACGATGCTCGATTGATGCTTGGAAAGTTAGGGTTAAGATGGATTTGAAGATTTTAAAGTTAAACTAGTAAATAAAAAGCATTATCCTTCTTGATTTGTTGAATAAAGCAGGTATGAAGATAATTAGGGATTAAATGATCATGAAATGAGGATATATATATGCTGAACAGAAATGAGACAACTTGGAGGTGTAAATGTCTTGTTTTTACATATATAATGGGTAATGATCCATAAATTGATGTAGTGATGCTTTTAGGTTAAAATGATTATGAGAATGGTGTATAAAGAAGTGCAGAAATTTAATTAATAAATGGATGTTTTTATGCTCTGATTTCCTTATATTTACATAGATTTCTTTAAATGTTATAGAGTTGAACTAGAATGAGTTTAAAGCCAAAGGAAAGGCTAGTGTATTGTTTTGAAATGAGACGAAGTAAGATGATAATTTAGAGACAAAGAAAAGTTGGAAATGGAGTTAATTGTGTGCAGAAAATTTGGACATAGAAATGGATCTTTACATTATAACGCATTTCGGCATTCCTTGTCTACATCTATGAGGCCCTCACCCAGCTTAATCACTTTCACTAAAGTACAATAGTTTTACCCAAGGCTTTACTGAGCCGACACCACTCAACCCTTGACACTATCTCTCAACCTCACTTCCTATGAAAGAATTTCACATCCAATAGTACGATCATCTCGTGAAAACAATCTTTTAACGAAAGAACAATGAATAAATAACTCAAGTGATTAAAATAATAAAAAACAAAAACTAAATGCACTTAAGATAGAAAAGAACAACTCCTGATGAGTTCCGCTCCACTGAAATAAATCTGGAAGTCTACAAAGGTACCCAATCAACGATAATATACTTAAGATAAAAGAAAGATAACTTCATAGGTTATTTAGCTCATTCGAAATAGATCCGACATTATTCAGCTAGCTTCTAAGATGCACATATAGCCACAATTCACCAATACCTAAGACTTATTACCATCTTTTCAATAAATTAGACCATATGCATCACACCCACTGGCTCACCAACACGTTGTACTGTCTTTTAATAAATCCAATCTTATGCATTACCGTGGCTCTCACACCCAACACTCACACAATCACTATTGCCATACCCTTACATATTACATTTCCTAATAAGTATTTAATGTACACTCAGGGACAATTAATGCATAACCTTATCTTATATAAACTTTATGCCTTATACCTACATAAACATCACACTATAGTCTTTCTTTCAATGAGCAACTAACTCACTAACATAAGATCTTCTTCATCTATTAATTGGTGCACCATACATACATGCAATAAAAGTCCCATTTCACTGTTGATTTTAAGACTCCAACATAAGATGTGTTATGCAACTGGTTTTTTCATGTGGGCAGCCAACAATCTTTCACACGTGACCTCCACACCACAGTAGCAATGCACACACCCACGGAGTTTTTCCAAATGATCTTTTTTTGAAAGACTTCAATTAAAACCCAATCTCTAGATGCATATTTTGGATAGACTTCAATTAAAATACAATCTCTGCATCTGTTGCATATCCATTAAAACGCAATCTCCACCCATTTTCATCAATCCATATAATAATTTTAATTTTATTATATGTCCAATTTAAAATGCCAAAACTAAATAAGATATATACCATATATCTTAACATAAAGCAATTAGAGAAAATATTCTATTGTTATTGATTAGTAATGATTTATGGAATTTTCTGGCCATAATGAATTGATATTTGAAAAGGTGTTTTTTCAAATTTTAATTATAAATCAATCACTAATTAGTAAGAGCAAACATAATTGGACCAAAAAGAACAGACATTATATACATACTCTATCCAATTAGAATATTGAATGACGAAAGGATTAAATTATAAATCATATCCATACATGGACAAGTTAAGTTAATCACTTTGACATTATTGATATTCGGGTAATCATGACATGTTGCTAGACGTCAATCATGATTTATGATTATGAATCATTTAATTGGAGAATTAAAAATAAATTAAAAAGAGTTTTAATTTATCTAATTCTAATTGTGAATTAGAATTGTAATTTATAACCATTGTTAACTTATGAGGAACCTAATGGGTGACACATCAAAGAGTAATTTGTAAAACAAAAATCAATTTAATTAATTTAGACTTAATTATAAATTTTAAGAAACTTGGGGGATTAAATATGAGATATTTGATTTTATTAAAATTAAATTAATTAGAATTTGATTTTAATTATAATTAAGGAATTTAAATTGGAATTTAAAATTCCTAATGAATTTTCTATTTAAATAAAGGAAGAACATTTAGAAGCTAGCACTTTTTGTCTTCTTCCTCTTAAATCATTCTTGAGAATTGCTCTATAAATACCATCAGAGGCTGGACAATTGAATAGCTCTTGATTGATCAATCGAAAAGGTTTCAAAGGTTTTTCATCTGGAAGATGAATAAGGTACAATTCTAATTCGTTTTGTGTTTCTTTCCAATTTATTCAAATATCAAGATCTACTCAGAATCTATGAAAATTGTTTGTTTTTCCGTTGCATCTGTGATTCGATCGCGGTTGGATTCCTATTGTGGTATTAGAACCTTCATTATTCATTTAACTTTGATTAGTTGCTTGATTGTTGTTGATTTTGATAAAAGTTAATGTTTTATGCTTCCATTTTGTCTTTCTTCGAGACCATTCTTTTGTCTATTTTTCAAATGTGTTTAAGCATGTTCTATAATGTTTATGATAACTTAATTCACACCCATGTATCTAGAAAATGTTTCCCCACTCTTGCATTTGGGTTCTAAAAATTCTAAAATCTTAAGAGAAAGTATATTTGTCACTTTAAAGTAATTAGAGAGAATATTCTACTATCTTTTATTAGTAACGATTTATGGAATTCTCTGGCCAGAGAGAATTGATACTTCAAAAGTCATTTTTCAAATTTCAATTATAAATCAATCATTAGTTAGCAAGAATGAACGTAATTGGACCAAAAAGAGTAGACACTATATTCATACTCTATCCAATTAAAATATTAAATGACGAAAGGATTCAATTATGCATCATAGTCATGCGTGGACAGGTTAAGTCAATCATTTTGACATTCTTGATATTTGGGTAATCATGACATGTTGCTAGACGTCAATCATAATTTATAATTATGAATAGATTAATTAGAGAATTAAAGATAAATTAGAAGGAGTCTTAATTTATCTAATTCTAATTATGAGTTAGAATTGTAATTTACAATGATTGTCAATTTATTAAGAACCTAATAGGTGACACATCAAAGAGCAATTTGTAAAAGAAAATTCAATTTAATTAAGTTAGGCTTAATTATAAAGTTTGAGAAACTTTGGAGATAAAATATGAGATATTTGATTTTATTAAAATTAAATTAATTAGAATTAGAATTTGATTTTAATTACAATTATAGATAAATATATTTAATTTTAATTTAAAAACCTAATGAATTTTCGATTTAAATAAAGGAAGAACATATAGACGCTAGCACTTTTTGTCTTTTTCTCTCAAATCAGTCTAGAGAATTGCTCTGTGGATACCATCAAAGGCTAGATAATTGAACAGCTCCTGATTGATCAATCGAAAAGGTTTCAAAGATTTTCATAGGAAGACAAACAAAGGCGTTATAGTGGTTATTTCATATAAATTTTGTGATTGCAAACAAATTCCTAATTTAATTTGAGTATTAAATTTTATATTGCCAAAAGCTAAGTTTCCATTCATTGTTCCAATTACTTGATCTTTTAAATATGTCATATGTTCATCAATTATAGCCATTCTTATAGGATAGTCTATTCCTTCTTGAAATGTGGATTTTAATAAAATTTGTATTGTGGAAAGATGTATATAGCCAATTTTATGTCTTTTTTTATTCAGGTATAATTTTAATTGTTCTTAAAATTGTTCTTGATCTATTAAACTTGTACGAATATGTCCACTACATTGGTATATTCTAATAGGAGTTTCGTGAATGATGTTTCCATAATAAATGATATTTTTTCTCTTAATTAAATTTCTAAACAGATGATGAGTAATATCCTGACCATCTTTAAGGTTTAATTATGTTTTTAACGATTTGTTTTTGTTTTTCTTGTGATAAAAGAGTATTAGTATAAAAAATACCAGTAGGTTATTCTAGATCTAAAGTATCTATATCTAAAATGTTATTATTATTGGTATTATTTCTAAATTCAGAGTCTGGAATTAATTCAGCCTTATGAGACTTTTAGATGTGTTGCAAGTTGATTTTGATTTTGAATAACTTGTAGTTTATATAAGTTATACTTTTGAGTTGCTAGACCTATTCTTTCTTTGATAGGAGTTAGACCATTATTAGAAATATAAAATTTAAGATAATTATAGTGATTTTCATTTTATTCTTTTCAGCTTTATATTAGTTAACTAATATTTCGACATGAAAAATGTTTTCCAATAATTAAATACAATATATACAATTAGTATAATGGATTTTATAATGTTCTTGAAATTATTGATATAGTTATTTTATTTTTAATTTTTCTTGATTATATATTTCAGTATGTTTTTCTAAAATATCTTGAAATTTTTGTTATAGTATTATTAGAAGCATTTATTTGTTTGAATTGATTATAAGTATTTGTAAATGTTTGAATAAGTTGTCTACTAAGAGCTAATTTTTTCTCGGGATGAACTATTAGTGAATGAATATTATGACAGGTGGTGCAAACAGGAATAAGGAAAGAAAATATGAGATGAATTAAAACAGATATAAACATAAATAGGATAGCTTAATTGCTAAGTAAAAGGATGAAAATTTTGAAATACAATTATTAGTCATAACTTTTGTGTTGTTACTTTGCATTTTCTCTTCTTCAACGTCAATTCCCTTAGGCTTATATAGAGAAATTTCAAAGGAGGGACAAAAGATAAGCAATAAAAGTGTTTTATTTTCTCATACCCCTGAAGGCGTGGTGCTTCTTACATTATATAAAACCTGAAAAGGTTCAAACCAGATAAAAAAGAAAACAGAAAGTAAAAGTTAAAAAAGTAGCTTCCTTCTGAAAAGGAGTCAATTTTTGAAAAAGAAAAAGATGTCAGCCACATGGGCAACAATGAGTACATAGCTTTAATAATTACATTGTTAATAATTACAACCGATAATTCAATCTTCAATAACTACGTCGTCTAACGAGGTATCATCTTTAGCGTTTGATTTGGAAGGACAATGGTGACACTCATGAGCTAGATAGTGCTCTAATTGCTTACAGAGGGATTGTTTCCAATTGTTGGATAAAACATCAAAGACTCCAGAATTATTGGAAAATTGAGCTTTAACTTGTTTGATTATCTTTAGAGAGTTAGCAGCTATTGGGGTCTTATAAGCAGATGTCATAAGAAGATTGGGTCCACAATAATTGAGTTTAATTAGTGACGTAGAACTAATTTTCAAACATTGTTAATAAACTCCCTCAATGCAGTGGAGATTAAACTGGCTGATTAAATCCCAAGTGACGTCATATTTTGGGGGTTCATCTATTAGTAGGTTCATTCCATTACTAATTCCAATCTAAACATAAGCCAGTCAGGATAGTTGTATTTTAGAATCCTTGAAGTTGTCTACTTTGGTGAAGATAGGATAGGTATTAAAAACCTTTATAAAGATTTCTCTTTCCTTGGCAAATCTATCCTTGTAATTTTTTTTAATGCAATTCATTAAAAAGAGATGCTAACATGTCTTAAAACTTTATGCAAGTGGAAAGTAGATTTATTACTTGTCGAATTTAGAAACCTATTAGATTTATAGAACCAGGTATATCTGGTAACAAAAATGAAAAACATGCCAATAATAAGGAACTAGCTACTGAATTATTCGATATAAAGAAACAACTTCATGAATTAAAAACTCATATGCAGAATATACTATGAGTATTACTAAGTAATTAGCTGAATTATTTGATAAACAACTTAATATTGAAAATCAATCAAAAGAAATAATATATCAATTCTACTATTAACAGTCTTGCAGATACATTGACTCAAGAATGGAAGCATCCATATTAAGCCTAAAGGACTCACTCACAAAGAAAGAAGCAGAACTATTAGACCTTCAGCAACAAGTAGAAATAGTAACAAAATATTTTCGTAATTTGGATTCTAAACATTTTTGTGATAATACATCTTTGATTATTGAAATGGCACCTCCTAAATTATAACAAATATATTTAATACTTCCATCTGCTATTCTTGTTTGTAAAAGTTTGTTCAACTTTTTCCAATTTGATAATTTTTTTAGATGCTATACAAATAGTAGCACAGGTATCTATATAAGCATTTAGTTTTTTATTCTAAATAATCACTTGAATAAAAGTTGTGTTCGGATTTAGATGTTGCTGGGGATGTTTGGAGTTCATAGAAAGAAGAGATTGTGCAATCAGTTTTGTATTCAAATTCTATAGGTTCTAAATTATTTTTAAAGGTAATTATTAAAGCTGTGTACTCATTGTCGCCCATGTGGCCGACATCTTTTTCTTTTTCAAAGTTGACCCCTTTTCAAAAGGAATCTATTTTTTTAGCTTTTACTTTCTCTTTTCTTTTTTATCTGGTTCAAGCCTTTTCCAGTTCTATATAATGTAAGAAGCATCATGCCTTCATGGGCATGAGAAAATAAAACATTCTTATTGCTTATCTTTTTGTCCCTCCTCCAAAAGTTATGTTCGGATTTAGATGTTGTTGGTGATGTTTAGAGTTAAAGGTAAAATTTAGAATATTAATTTTTTCTTTATATTTATTTTGATTTCATTTTGGACAATATTTGTGAATTTAAAAAATATTATTATAAACTTGCTCAAACTGAGCAAGAAATGTATATACAAATATTTAATCAACGACCCTATCCTATAAATAAAATAGTTGAAAAATTATTTCTCATTAAACAAAAAGATAATTTAGTTGCTTATAATTTAGGACGTGTTATTTCAATAGTCAAAGATGTATTATCACAAAAATGTTTAGAAGCAAAATTACAAAAATCTTTAAGAGATAATGATATTCAATTATGTTGTTCGAAATATTCTGAAGTACCACAACAATATGGTTGTGAATCTCCTACTTATCATAAATATAAGAAGTATATATGGAAACAAATATCCCACAAAAAGATATAAGAAATTCTTAAACAAACCATATAAAAGATTTTTTTAGAAAACGACAATATAGACAAATTAAACCAAAACAAAATTATTATCCTCAAAAGGGAAAAAATCTATAAATGTTGGTTATGTAAAGAAGAAGGACATTATACTAATAATTGTCCAAAACAAAATCAAAATAAATATTGGTTTGAATTGATTATATATTTTGGTATGTTTTTCTAAAATATCTTGAAATTTTGTTAGAGTATTCTTAGAAGCATTTATTTGTTTGAATTGATTATAAGTATTTGCAAATTTTTGAACAAGTTGTCTACTAAGAGCTAATTTTTTTCGGTATGAAATATTAGTAAATGAATATTATGATAGGTCATGTAAAAGGGCATAAGGAAAGAAAATATAAGATGAATCAAAACAGATATAATCATAAATAGGATAACTTAATTGCTAAGTAAAAAGATGAAAAATTTGAAACACAATTATTAGTCATACCTTTTGTATTGTTACTTTGCATTTTCTCTTCTTCAACGCCAATCCCGTTAGGCTTATATAGAGAAATTTCAAGGGAGGGACAAACGATAAGTAATAAAGTGTTTTATTTTCTTATACCCCTGAAGGCATGGTGCTTCTTACATTATATAGAACTTGAAAAGGTTCAAACTAGATAAAAAGGGAAAGAGAAAGTAAAAGCTAAAAATGTAGATTTCTTCTGAAAAGGAGTAAACTTTTGAAAAAGAAAAAGATGTCGGCCATATAGGTGACAATGAGTACACAGCTTTAATAATTACATTGTTAATAATTATAACCGACAATTCAATCTTCAATAATTATTTATTCAAAAACTACCTTATCCTATAAATAAAACAGCTGAAGAATTATTTCTCATTAAACAAAAAGATAATTTAGTTGCTTATAATTTAGGAGGTGTTATTTCAATAGTCAAAAATGTATTATCACAAAAATGTTTAGAATTATAATTACAAAAATCTTTACGACACAATGATATTCAATTATGCTGTTCGAAATATTCCGAAGTACCACAACAATATGGTTGTGAATCTCCTACTTATTAAAAAGAAGTAATTCGGCCATGTGAGACTTGTAGATGTGCTGCAAGTTGATTTTGATTATGAACAACTTGTAGTTTATATAAGTTACACTTTTGAGTTACTAGATGTATTCTTTCTTTGATAGGAGTTAGACAGTTATTAGAAATTGAAAATTAAAGATAATTATAGCGTTAGTTTTATATTGGTTGACTAATATTTCGAGATGAAGAATGTTTTCCAATAATTGATTACAATATATACAATTAGTTAAAAGAGAAGACATACTTGTTATAATTTTTTTTGTTCAGTCCATTAATTAAGGGCTTGAAGGGATTGAAAATTTGGAAAATGGCCCGTAGATGTCCACTGGACGGACTTTATGTCCGCTTGATGGACATTCTCGGGTTTTTCAGTGTCCCAACCCCATTTATGTCTATTTAACGGATATACATGTCCGTTTAGCAGACATTCATGGGACAGTTACAGAAATGTGCAATCTTGACCTTCTAATGGCAAAATCATTCTTTTGGGTCTTCACAAAAGTTGTAGAACACAAAGTCCTCTTTGAAACTATCCTAGAATGACATTATTCTAACATCCACAGAAAAAGTTATGCCTATTGTCCCAAAACATGTACATATATAGATTGTGGACTTATCAATGCTTTCCTATGATACATTTAGGCTTGAATGGAGGTTGAAATGTATTGAGTTTGATGTGGAAATAAGAGATAAAATGATATGTTTAGGGTCATGATTGAGAATATAAACATAAGAATGGATTGTCATATATCAAGTGTCCAAATAAGGAATTTTCGAATTTTATGAGAATGAAGGTGAACCTTGATGGCTAATGATATTCCATTAGGATGAATGATGAGTATCAAGTAAAGATGAATGATAAATGGGATATATTGTGAACTTATAATGCTAGAAAGGAAATGATGAATGGTTGAATTATGCTATTTGAATGACTAAGATCTTTAAGGTATGAACCTAAGAGTAAGCTTGACACACATAAATGATGCTGTTAGTAATCAACTGATGTGATTAACGATAAATACCTAGAATAGTCAACATGAGCATGCATTATATATTACACACGTAAATATGTGTATAATTGAATGTTTATATGATTATGCAATTAGTAATGTGTGTACATTGTGAATTTTATGAAATTGATACACAAGATTGAATATTTGCGCCTAGGCATTTCCAAACCATGGAAGCTAATACTAATCTGAAGCGTACTATGAGTCGACCTAGATGGTCTCACTTTCTTTGTTGTTCTATTTTAAATTTCTATATTGAATTACTATGGAATGTCAATGTGATTGAGAGAATTTCGAACATTACTAGTCTGAGGAGTTTAATGAATGTGAGAAAATTAGAAGTGCTTATTGTATGTGAATTGGATTAAATAAATGAATCTCAATTTGTATGTTGAATGCTAGACCCAAGGTTCGATGAAAAATGGGAATGAGATTATGAAAGTAGATGAGAATATGATTGACTGAGCACAATTATTGATTTAATATATGTGATGCATTCCATTACATGAATGCATGAAACATAAAGGCAGTTGTGACTAGAGTCTCCAATGAAAGAAAGCTTAAAGCTCAGACATCCATGGTAAGAGCCTATGGCTCAATTTGTATGATAGAGCCCAGTATCCACAATAGATATGGGACAGTATGATAGAACCCAATATCTACAATGGATACGAGATAGTATGATAGAGTCTAATATCCACAACTGATACGGGACAATGAAAAAGGAACTTGGTCACATCAATGTAATAAATGAGATGGAGTCTCATAAACATTGCATACACAAATGATATATATGATTTAAATGATTGCAATGTATTATTGAATTGATTTGAACGAAAAAAGTGAAAACCAATGAATAAAGTGTTTTGTGATGCCACATGTTGATAAATGAAATGATGTGAATTACGTGATTACATAAATTGACGTGTTATGTGATTGAATGAACCATCGAGGATGGTCCACTCACTGAGTTCTTAAACACTCAACCCAATATTTGCAATATTTTTCAAGCTCAAAGGAGATACCCAATAAGAAAAACTAGAAATATAGCCACTGAAGTCGAATAAGAGAAAGAGGTCAAGATCAGTTGGTGTTTGCATACATTTTATTTAATTTTTGCATTAAAGTATGTACTCTGCAATTATTGTACTATGTGTATGTAAATAATTCTTATATGTAATGAATTTGTGAATGAAAGTGTTTCAAATTTGAAAAGGGCCTAAATGATTGCTAGAATTATGCGATGTATATATTGTTTGTGATAGCTGAGATTGAAATTGTTGTAAATAAAATGGGCCATTAACGATTATTAGTTTGACTACTCTAGCGCGCTGCTTTCATATTATGTGTGTCTGAATGTCCTCAGGATGTATGGATATGTACTCGGTGGAAGTGGGCAGCTACAATGCTTAGTATCAGAGCCCAGGCTTAGTGTCTTATGGGCATTTTTCAAAATATGTGTCAAGGTACATGCATTTTAGACATGTCATAGCATGCAGTGGCTGAGTCGCATATACAAGAGTCACAAACATGAGCATTCATTAAGAGTTGAGCTATTAGAAACAATGAGAAGGAGGATGATCTGTTAGAATGTGAGAAATTGAGAAGTTGTGAATATCTAGAAAGGAGAAATGGTATGGGGTTTGATATGATGGACAAAGTTTCAATGCATTTGTATTGGCGAATGTGTCATCAAATATGACCTTAATAATGTATTATGAGGGTATATAATGTAATATAGATGTGAATATATTGTCAAGGATTGATTGAGGAAAGTAGAGATATAAGTAGAAATGACGAGATTTAAAGTGCATAAGTAAAGTTGAAACAAAAAAAAATACTATGACATTGAGAGATTGAACTTGGAATTGAAATGGTTGATTGATTAAAGTAACAAGATTTATGATGCAATATAAGAACATATCAGTGGAATTGAGATCAAAACTTCATGACGATTATGCTTTTATAATTCTAAATTAATTGAGAATATAAAGATGAAATAAATGGTGACAGATAAAAGAAATAATTGACAATGAGATATGTAGAAGTTTTAATGGTTAAGTTGAATAGTTACTATGAATACATATATGATAATGTGATCCCCTTAACAAGTGATATAATTAAGCACATATGTGATATATATATATATACTTGGAGACGATATAGGAGGTGACCTATAATTTATTAAATGTTCTTAAGTCTTCTCCCCATAGTCAAACTTATCAGATGAATTAGAGTGGCGCATGAAAGCATTTTATGGTGATTAATTGAGGATAGGTTGAAAGTGTAAATGATGTTTCTATATGTGATAAATTTGAGGAAAAGGGAAGGAAAAAGAAGTAAGGCACGATCGTGCCATAACCCCCCCAATCATGGCCAAAGGTAATTAGTTCTGTCACGATCGTGGGAAGGTTTACCATGATCTTGGGTAGGCAGAAAGTGAGAAATGTTATTCATAATCAATTGAGATCGAAGTATCATTAGTATGAGGTGTTCATTGGTGACATTTTAGAAATACATCTCTAGATAAGATGAAATGATTTTGTTAATATAGATCAAAGCATGAGAGTAAATGAATATGTCTCCTGTTTTATTGAGCTTCATTATAAAGAATCTTCGGATCATGTTAGGTATGATAGAAATTGATCTTACTGAGATATTAGGAATGGCTGAAAAGCAATAATGAATATAGTTGATTGATAAAGAGTATGTAGAGAGTATAGATGATCGATAAGAGAAATTTTCTTTTGATAGAGAATTTTGCTGAATTAGGTTAAGTGGACCAAAGGGTTTACTTCTCAGAATGAACGATGATGCAATAAATCTTAAGTGAATATTCAAGTTCCATTTCTAATTGAGACTTAGGCATAAGAAGTCGAATATACTACTGAGAATGCATGAAATCTGTTTGATGTATATTATCCAACTACGTGATTAGATTCTTGAATTTTTGGTAACACTATTGTTAATGTGAGAAAAACTTAGGTCCATATTATATTCTACACTAATATGTTCAGAAGATACAAGTTAGATTTGATGAATGTGTTACCAACTCAGGAAGTTAAAGTTGTAAATTAATTGAAATGTGTGGAGAAACTAGTATGAAAGAACAGACATTAGAATAAGTCGATGAGAAATTAGAAGAAATTGAATGAATGGAGAAATTCATTTGATAAAATAATTCAATCGGGATACTGAGAAAAACATGAGATAATGTTACCCCATCTAGGGAACTAGTTACTAAAGAATTTTGAGGATCGAATATAAGTGTACTGAGTCTTGGTGATATTTATTTGGATTGGCGAATGTCCCCGATAGTATTCATGATATAATGAATAAAGTGTTCCAACCTTGCTCGGATCAATTAGTGACAATGATCTTAAGATGATAATTGAATATATTCAAAAAATTGAGAAGAATAATTTGAACATTTAAGGTTAGCCTTACTTATCATGAAGGAAAAACATTTAGATGCCAAGTTTAATAAGAGTGAATTTCAGCTTGATTAAGTAATATGTTGGGTTATATAATATCTGAACATGGAATATTAGTAGACCCAAAGAGAGAATAGGTAATGATGAAGTGAGAAACTTCTGAGAAAAATGTGTCATTCAGATGGACTAATGAATGTAAAAAGATTTTTTAAGTAATTAAAAACACCGATTGATTACAACACCGGTGTTAGCTATTTTCATATGGATATGAAGGTTATGTAATATATAGGGGTGTTTCACACCAGAGATTAGGATATAATCTGATACAGCATAGTAAAGTGATTACATATATGCATCGAGACCATTGAGGTCTCATGAGTTTAAATTATTTGGCACATGACTTAGAATTGCTGCAATCTAAATTGTTTTGAAAATTTGGAGATATTATATGTACGATGAAACATTTTAGGTATATAAAGATCATTATAGTTTGAGATGATAATTGTGTTGGAAAGAATTGAATACGAGACTGAGACAATGGATAGAGTTATTTGAAGATTATGATGTACAAATGAGTATTACCCAGTAAAGCTAGTGTTGCAATATGACACATTGAACAAAATAATCTATTGGCGATGTAGCACATATTCAGATATTGAAGTTATCAGATCTAATGCAATGAAGATCCTAGAATGATTGAGTTGAAATTAGGGGAAAATGGAGTGTTATTAGCTATATTAAATTTAAGATTAGTTTTATATAAAAGGATTAGAAAAGCCCAAAGGAAGGATTAGAATTGGTGAATCTTGTTAGAAATTGGAAATGAATCCGAATGTTGAGTTTAAATTGGAAAATGATACTTTGTGATAGAAGTAAAAATTTTGTGTATCCAATGTAGATAAATTGAGAAAAAAGATTTTTGGAGAAAGAACAAATAGCAACCTATGCTATACATCCTCGTAGGAATATGCTAAAATAACATTAAACAGCTAAGGATGTAGAAACAAGTAGCTGAATGTGTGACTAAATGTTTGATTTGCCAACAGTCTTAACTATTGGAGATATGATAAGAGCTTATATGTTGGAGTTCTTAGGAACATGTGATCAAAGTACAGTTCTGATTGAAATTGATTATGACAATCATTATTCCAGTAGCCTTAATAGGATGCTATGTGAGGAGTTATATGACAGAAAGTGTCATTTGCCTTTATATTAAGATGGAGAGGGCCTATAAATGGTTGAAGGCTAGAATTAATTCAAGATGCTATTGTTAAGTGAAATGATCCTTTAGTAGAAATTATTTACTCAAGAAAGACAAATGAGTTGTGGGGATCAGCATGGAAGATAGGGAATATAGTGAAATAGAAATAAGAGTTAAGTATGTCAATATTGGAAAGATGTGAATTATCAAACGAAAGATGAAATGTTTCTGAGATTATCACCTTGGTAATGTGTGCTCAAGTTACGAAAAAGGATAAGTTAAGATGAAATGTATTGGTGCATATGAAGTATCAAGGAAATTATGACCATTAACTTATGAGTTAGCTTGATCAACAAAAGAGGTATTAGACTCCCAATATGTCACATGTGAAAAAGTTTAAGAGATATCAGTATGATCCGAAATATATGTTATTGACACAGGAAGCGAGATTGTGAGTAATTTGATATATATATATATATAGATTGAGGAACTAGTTAAGATAGTGTGGTATCTGAATCAGCAATTGAAAAGACGGAGTGATTCCATCAGCTATAGTCAATGGGAAGAAAATATTCGAATAAAGTAGTTAAATGGGAAACGGAGGAGTATATGAGAAAACATTACCCTATCTTTTTGATGATTCAGATAAGAATTTCAATGATGAAATTTATTCGTGGGAATTGTAACATCTCGTTTCTATATAAAGGGTTAAAACCCTAAAATATTGTACAAGAGAGAGGGATCAATGCGAAAATTTAGTAATGCATTTTAGCTCATGCATATTATAGCATACATATATGTGACATTGAATTATCGCACACATTACAATAATTTGTACAGGTACTCATTTGACATTTCTAGGTATAAATGATTGCTTAGATGTGAATATAATGTCAATTATGGGATATGTGTCTTAAAAATTGAGTTAGTGTGTATAGGTATTGATTTAGAAATTTTGGTGAAATATAGGGAATTCCTGAATTTTGGAGTAATTTTGGACTAGAAAAAATGCCAAGTGGCAAGACAATTGATAAATGGCAATAGAAATAAAAGTCAAATGATAGTGGACATTTTTATAAATAACTTAGGGATTTATTGATAAGTGGAATTGAAATTTGGGAGACAATTGGATTAGAAATTAGAGTTAAATAGACTAGTTATTAGAAAGTGGTCCAAATGGGACCATAGGAAGGTAACAAGTGGCAGTGACATGTGTCACTACCACTCACCACTCAACCTTCACTCACTCACGTTACTCCACTCTTTAACAATGAAAGACCATTTAATTGTTAAAGGAAGACCATTTAATTGTTTCATCTTGCTTTTCTCTTCTTCTCTATGTGACTTTCTTCTTCTGTTCTTCACTCCCACAATTTTTTCCTTACCTAACCATCATCAACGTTACAACTTGCTCTCACCTTCCATTTGCTACTCTCATCTTTCTCTCTCTTTCATTTCTCAGTAAACACCCAATCCTACCACCTCCTTGATGATGATCGATTAATGCTAGGAAAGTTAGGATTAAGAGGGATTTGAAGATTTTGAAGTTAAACAAGTAAGTAAAAAGCATTATCCTTCTTGATTTGTTGAATAAAGCAGGTATGAAGATAATTAGGGATTAAATGATCATGAAATGAGGATATATATATATATATATGCTGAACAAAAATGAGACAACTTGGAGGTGTAAATGTCTTGTTTTTACATATATAATGGGTAATGATCCACAAATTGATGTAGTGATGTTTTTTGGTTAAAATGATTATGAGAATATTGTATAAAGAAGTGCAGAAATTTGATTAGTGAATGGATGTTTTTGTGCTATGTTTTCCTTATATTTTCATAGATTTCTTTAAATGTTATAGAGATAAACCAGAATGAGTTTAAAGCCAATGGAAAGGCTAGTGTATTGTCTTGAAATGAGAAGTAAGATGATAATTTAGAGATAAAGAAAAGGTGGAAATGGAGTTAAGTGTGTGTAGAAAATTTGGACATAGAAATGGATGTTTACATTGTAACGCATTTGGCACTCCTTGCTTATGTCTGCGGGGCCCTCACCCAGCTTAATCACTTTCACTGAAGTCCAATAGTTTTACCCAAAGCTTTATTGAGCCAACACCACTCAACCCTTGAAACTATCTCTCAACCTTACTTCTCGTGAAAGAATTTCACATCCAACAGTACGACCGCCCCATACTAACCTAGTCAGAGGATTTTTTGAAATAATCTTGTAATGAAAGAACAATAAACAAATAACTTAAGTGATTAAAATAATAAAGAACAAAAACTAAATGCACTTGATATAGAAAATAATAACTCCTAATGAGTTCCACTTCATTGAAATAAATCTGGAAGTCTGTAAAAATACCCAATCAATGACAATATACCTGAGATAAAAGAAAGATAACTTCCCAGGTTATTTAGCTCATTCGAAATAAATCCGACGTTATTCAACTAGCTTCCAAGATGCACATACAACTACAGTTCACCAATACCTAATACTCATTACCATCTTTCCAATAAATCAGACCATATGTGTCATACCCATTGGCTCACCAACACGTTGTACTATCTTTTAGTAAATCCAATCTCACGAACTACTATGGCTCTCACACCCAAACACCTTATTCAATTAATCTGCTCTTGTGCGCCGTAAGTAAATTTTCTGTCCTCTCTCCAATGCAGTTAACCGTAGCTCACCTACAAAAATACGTTGTTCACTTGTAGATTAAAACCACTAAAACTTTAACCCACACTCACACAATCACTATTGTCACATCCTTACATACTACGTTTCCTAATAAGCATTTAATGGACACTCATGGACAATTAATGCATAGCCTTATCTCATATAAACTCTACGCCTTATACCTATATAAACACCGCACTGTAGTCTTTTTTTTCAACGAGCAACTAACTCACTCACATAAGATCTTCTTCAACTGTTAATTGGTGCACCATACATACATGCAATAAAAGTCCCATTTCACAGTTGATTTCAAGACTCCAACATAAGATGCGTTATGCAGCTAGTTCTTTCATGTGCGCAGCCAACAATCTTTCACACGTGACCTCCACACCACAGTAGTAACGCACACACCCACTGAGTTTTTCCAAGTGACCTTTTTTTGATAGACTTCAATTAAAACCCAATCTCTATATGCATATTTTGGATATACTTCAATTAAAATACAATCTCCACACCTGTTGCATATCCATTAAAACACAATCTCCACCCATTTTCATCAATCCATATAATAATTGTAATTTTCATATATGCCCAATTTAAAATGCCAAAACTAAATAAGATATATACCATATATCTTAACATAAAGCAATTAGAGAAAATATTATATTGTTATTGATTAGTAATGATTTATGGAATTTTCTGTCCATAATGAATTGATATTTGAAAAGGTGTTTTTTCAAATTTTAATTATAAATCAATCACTAATTAGTAAGAGCAAACGTAATTGGACCAAAAAGAGTAGACATTATATACATACTCTATCCAATTAGAATTTTGAATGACGAAATGATTAAATTATAAAGCAATGATTAAATTATAAAGCATAGCTATACATGGACAAGTTAAGTCAATCACTTTGACATTATTGATATTCGGGTAATCATGATATGTTGCTAGACGTCAATCATGATTTATGATTACAAATCGTTTAATTGGAGAATTAAAAATAAATTAAAAGGAGTTTTAATTTATCTAATTCTAATTGTGAATTAGAATAGAAATTTATAATCATTGTTAACTTATTAGGAACCTAATAGGTGACACATCAAAGAGCAATTTGTAAAACAAAAATCAGTTTAATTAATTTAGACTTAATTATAAATTTTGAGAAACTTTGGGGATTAAATATGAGATATTTGATTTTACTAAAATTAAATTAATTAGAATTTGATTTTAATTATAATTAAGGAATTTAAATTTAAATTCAAAATTCCTAATGAATTTTCTATTTAAATAAAGGAAGAACATTTAGAAGCTAGTACTTTCTATCTTCTTCATCTTAAATCATTCTTAAGAATTGCTCTGTAAATACCATTAGAGGTTGGACACTTGAATAGCTCGTGATTGATCAATCAAAAAGGTTTCAAAGGTTTTTCATCAGGAAGCTGAATAAGGTACAATTCTAATTCGTTTTGTGTTTCTTTCCAATTTATTCAAATATCGAGATCTACTCAAAATCTGTAAAAATTGTTTGCTTTTTCGCTGCATCTGTGATTTGATCGCTGTTGGATTCCTATTGTGGTATTAGAGCCTTCGTTAATCATTTAACTTTGATTAGTTACTTGATTGTTGTTGATTTTGATAAAAGTTAATGTTTTATGCTTCCATTTTGTCTTTCTCGGAGACCATTCTTTTGTCTATCTTTCAAATGTGTTTAAGCATATTCTATAATGTTTCTGATAACTTAATTCACACGCATGTATCTAGAAAATGTTTCCCTACTCTTGCGTTTGGGTTCTAAAAATTCTAAAACCTTAAGAGAAAGTATATTCGTCATTCTAAAGTAATTGGATAGAATATTCTACTATTCTTGATTAGTAACGATTTATATAATTCTTTGGCCAGAGAGAATTGATATTTCAAAAGGCATTTTTGAAATTTCAATTATAAATCAATCATTAGTTAGCATGAATGAACGTAATTGGACCAAAAAGAGTAGACACTATATTCATACTCTGTCCAATTAAAATATTGAATGACAAAAGGATTAAATTATACATTATAGCCATGCGTGGATAGGTTAAGTCAATCACTTTGACATTCTTGATATTTGGGTGATTATGACATGTTGCTAGACGTCAATCATAATTTATGATTATAAATTGCTTAATTAGAGAATTAAAGATAAATTAAAAGGAGTCTTAATTTATCTAATTCTAATTGTGAGTTAGAATTGTAATTTATAATGATTGTCAATTTATTAAGAACCTAAACGGTGACACATCAAAGAGCAATTTGTGAAACAAAATTTAATTTAATTAATTTAGGCTTAATTATAAAGTTTGAGAAACTTCTGGGATCTAGTATGAGATATTTGATTTTATTAAAACTAAATTAATTAGAATTAAAATTTGATTTAATTATAATTATAATTAAATATATTTAATTTTAATTAAAAAACCCTAATGAATTTTCAATTTAAATAAAGGAAGAACATTTAGAAGCTAGCACTTTTTGTCTTTTTCTCTCAAATCAGTCTAAAGAATTGCTCTATAGATACCATCAAAGGCTAGACAATTGAACAAGCCCTGATTGATCAATCCAAAAGGTTTCAAAGGTTTTCACAGGAAGACAAACAAGGTACAATTTCTAATTTGTTTTATTTTTGTTTAAGTTTATCCAATTCATTTTGATAAAAATTGTTAGATATATGGTGTATATATCTACATATTTTGTTTTGACATATTTATTATTAATTGAACCTATAAGATATTAATTGGATGATGATAGCTAATCATGTATTTTTATTTGACTTGGATTCAAAAATAAAAAGGCTATCTTGGATAATATTCTAGATTGTGTAGAACTCTATCTTATATAGATGTAAATTTCATGAAGGATATTGCTGGAAGTTTGAGTGGGAATAAAATTATTCTTTCGTGAATGCAGTAAAAGAAGGGGGTATGCCTATAAATTCAATGGGGAATTAAGTGATGTTTTGTGTAATATATGATGGTGGGTTTTATTGGGTAAAAGAATGACCTATGGCTGATAAGAGAAGTTTTTTTCGTGCTTGAGTGCCTTGTGCATGAGTCACTAGTTTGCTTTCCATTTTGTGCATTCAAAGGAGAGAACCATATGCAGTGAACAGCAAAAGTAGCCAACCCCCAAACTATTCATCTCCATCACATGTCTAGAGTTTTAGAGATTTATTTCTGTGAGTTTCTAATCTGCGTAACTGGGTTGGATTTTCAAAGGGTCATCTTTTGTTAATGCTATGAGTTGAAAAGAAGTGATCTTTTTTAGGAGTTTTGGTTGATAGTTGGAGTTCTGAAGTGTTGGTGATGCATATGTTTTTCATATTGAGAAAATTGTAGTGAATCTCTAGTGTGGATGAACTGTGGCTTTAGGTGTGAGTTTATAATGCCGTGAATGTCAGCTACGGTGAAGTGACGATTAGTTATTAATTGAAGAAACACTGCGACATGCTTTTGTCAAAAAAGAGTTAGCTACAGTAAAGAAATTCAGTTGGACTATTTCGAGAAGATAAAATCATAAGGAAGTCTTTCTTTTATCTTAAGTGTTTTCTATTTTTATTCTTAGTTAATTTATCACTTGAGTTATTTTTTATTGTGTTTTAATTAAAAAGAGTGTTGAGAAAATCCTCTATTGAGGTTAGTATGAGGCAGTCGTACTATTGGGTGTGAAATTCTTTCACAGGAAGTAAGGTTGAGAGATAATGTCAAGGATTGAGTGGTGCCGACTCAATAAAGCCTTGGGTAAATCTATTGTACTTCGGTGAAAGTATCAAGCTGGATGAGGGCCCTGCAGATATAGGCAAGGTGTGCCGAACTTCGTCACCAAATTTTCGGTGTTTTTATTATTTCGTTTTGATTGCTTTTTGTTTTCGTTCGTGCTAGAGACGTCTACGATAAAAATCGGAAAGTTTGTGAAACTACTACCCCCTCGGTTTTTCAAAAATTAATGTTTTATGGTAATATTTTGTCTTTCTTCGAGTCCATTCTTTTGTATGTTTTTGAAATGTGTTTAGGCATGTTCTATAATGTTTCTAATAACTTAATTCACATGCATGTTTCTGGAAAATGTTTCCTTACTCTTGTATTTGGGTTCTGAAAAAGCTAAAACCTTAACATATGCGCTTGTTTTTATTGTCTGAATAATTCATGCAATAAATAGCATATGGTGCCAACATTTTATTTTCCAGCATCTAAATGAAAAGGATGCTTTGTATTTTTCTACTGAATGCCTTATGTATGATAGTTCTGGAATTATATATGAGATTGTTTCCTTGTCTGTGTTTACTGGGTTTGTGGATTACACAAAGAAGTGGCATAAAAACCACTTGAGAAATGTCTCGCCAAAGGTGAAATGCCTCTGGTGCTTATGGAACGGTGACTCCACTGATTAGCATCCCCACTGTCAGCAATGATGGGTTAAAAATCGCCCATTGAACACGAACAAAGCAGCAAGAGTCAGGAACGTCAGCAGCGAAGGTGATTTAAGAGCCGACAACTTGTGGTTCAAGAGTTGGAAACATTACCTAACAGTTAGAGAAACATGGGAGGAAAACTTGGGATGAAAGTCGTTGAAACATGGTCTGATGTTGAAAATGGAATGTTATGGTCTGATGTTGAAAATGGAATGTTCTCTAGAAACTTCTAAATTTCTAGAGAATGTATGAGAGAACGATGGGTGCGTGTGAGACACGCGCTCACTGTTCTCAGGTGTCTGGTTTGTGAAGACATGATTGGTGCGTGCATAGAATTTATTGACTGCACGCGCCTACATAGAGTTTCACAGAGGCAGTTGGCGGCCTTCACATGTCATAAGCCTCTATTCAATTTTAATGAATTATTATTTTATTTTTTAAATTATTTTAAAAGCCTTAAATTTCATTTTAATTAATTTAATGGAAATTAAATTAATTTATACTCCTAATAAAATTTAAAAGTGTTTTAGTAAAATTTGAAAATTGTTTTCAAAGAAATTGTTTAAGTTTATTCAATTATCGGGACCTGCTTGGAATCTGTAAAAATTCTTTATTTTTCTTCTGTGCCCATGATTTGATCACAGTTGGATTCCTATACATATGCCTTGAAGGTTTTGAATGTGTTTCAACCGAAAACAATCTAGAAAATTTGGAAAAGTAAATTTGTTGATGCTGTCTAGCGTGTGCAGTCAACAGTATTTCCTTCGTCGAACAGTATGACTTAGTCATGTTACAAACGGAAGCCTTCGGGCAAATCTTTGATCGTTTTGCATATTTACAGTAGGTGACAAGCGTATGCATAAGTCATGAAGCTCTTGAATGCGTTTCAATAAAAATGAACACAAACAATTTTACATAAAGATTTGATTATTGTCGTCCAACGAGCATTGTCAACAGTCAATGTAACATGAAGTTAGCTACATGTAAACGCAACATCGTTTAATGCCTCCAATCCTTGGCACTTGTTGTTTTCTTACAAACTATTGATGATTTATCCACTATGAATATATTAGGTAGTAGTTATCATTGAAATTAATAGCCTATTGAAACAACACCTAAAAAATTTTTAAAGATGACAAAAATTCGTCGCATGAATTTTCACGAAATCACTGTAATAAAATTTTATTGGTGATGTTTTTAAAAATTCGTCGCAAATTATATTTCACTTCGATCTCAGATAAGTCACCAAAAGAGATAGGCGAGGATAAAACAAGTCATCGCTAAAGATATTTTGGAAAGCTTTCTTTTTGTGGCAAAAAGTTACTAACTACGTTACCATAGATGGGTAATAATGTTTTACGACAATTAATATTTTTTAGAAAAGTATATTTAACGATGATTTTCAAAACATAGATAAAAACTATTTACGATGATTTTTGGAACATAACTAAAAAGTTTTGTTAATGATTTTAGAATTATAGCCAAATCTTTTAGCTACGCTTTTTATTTAATTGTTAATTTTAAAAAGTATTGGCGAAATTTTCAGGAATGCAATTAAAAAGGTTTAATGACAAATTTTTAGTTTTTTACTAAGCATTCATATTTAAAAATTTTTCATTTGATTAAACTTAATGGTAAGATTTAATCCATCTTATTGTTTGTAACATTAATATTAATATTTATAATTTATTAAAGAAAAATTAAATGAAATTAATTAAAAATTAAAAGCATTTTATATAAAAAGTAAAATGACATTAAATGTTAGTTACAAATGTTAACAAAAAACTTATGTACAAACTAAGATTGGTTTTCGTTGTCACTACTTCTTACACAATTTGAGCCAAGTAATTGTTTAACTATCTTTGCAAGCTTGGCCAACTTTTGTTCATTAACTTTTCTTCATTACACTGTAACTGACTTTTCTTTATTACATTGTAAGTGACCAATTCTCCTCTTGAAGCATCGTTACATATATTGGTCATGATGAGGATGAACTAATTGGCTTAGGGTTATACCCAAGACCTTTGATATATCCTAATCTTATACCAAGGATGTTGTTGCAAATCTCATCTACATTTGGCTCATTTATGTTTGAAAATGATCTTTGCAACAACTCTTGCATCTTATTCTAAAATTTAAAAAACAAAATTCAATATTTTATTCAATTATTATTAGTTAGTACAACATAAATAAATAAACTTAAAAATTTAACAAATTTTTATACACAAATAATTATTCGGCTCTTCTTCAAATGTCTAGCCTTAACAATTCTTTGTAATATGTCAGTTTGTAGAGTGTGATCCTATTACATTTTTGTCTATATAGTTCCTTCTGACATGGATTAATGAAAAATAATTAGAACTTAATAAATAATATTATATTTGCTAATATAATTATAATTTCTAAATAAAGAACTTATAAATTCATTTCGTACGATAAGAGATGATTTGGAGCCTTGGTTGTGAGGAGTTTTCATTTTTTTCTCTATTAACCTTGTCTTTCTCACACTTTTCTCAAATAAAGAAATAAAATAGTTATTAAATTGTGTGACAAGATTAATTGAAGCAAATGTGAAGATAAAGAAGACAAACCTTCACGTTGGAAAACGGTCAATAATCACATATTTGGCTCCAATTTTTTGGATTCACCCATTAGGAAACAGGTCTCCTTGCCTGCTTATCTAAAGAAAAAGATTTGTAGTAGTTATCTAGTCAATGACTCTGATCCTTGGCCCTTAGTTTCAAAAGTGAATTCACATAGCTTGAAACTTTAGGATTCTTGATATCAATAATATTTAGCTTCATCTATGAACTACAAGTAAAAGTGAAATTAGTCTTTAAATAACTAAAAATGCATATAATTAAAAAAATTGAAAAGTTACTGAAATTTTGTTTAGAGCATTCTGTAATAAGTTGGTTCCTTCAACTATTTAGCATGCTAAAGGCAATGCAATTCAACCTTGACAATAACCCCTAATGTACTCGACAATTTTACTGATTGGATCTTATCAACAGGATGACCTTGGAAGGTGACAATATGTACATACAACTTGATGTTCATGACAACATTCATGCATTGTAACTCAGAACCTTTAATCATATCTCTACCTCTTTTTCTAATACCAGTCTTGGAACCTGAACAAAATAATGATAAGAAAAAATGCATTAAACATGTAAATATATATTTGAGGATAAGTGCAATTATAGGTGGTAAAGATTAACGACCTAAATATTCCTCAACACTAGTTGAGGTAGACAAAGCTTGTTGCTGATTGGCTTTATTGGTGGATGAAAACGGTTGTCGCTGTTGGACAGGGTCAAATTGATCTGTATGTTGTGAGGGAGGAACATCTTCTCTAGTTTCCACCTTCTTTCCCTTGTTTTGTCTAGGAGCCATTATGTTGAATATATATAATGATATTATCAAATGATTTTCCAATATAAAATAAAACTAATTAGAATAACAACATAGCGAACTAGTCATTTTTTTTCCTTAAATCATTTCGGAGCATTTGAAAAAACATGAACAGATCATAATAAAAGATGATTAGATCTTTGCCCCCATATTTTGAATCACATTAGAAACATTTACATGTTCCGTTCTTTATATATATTGATTTGTTAAAAGAAACAACAAATAACTTAAAAATTTTACAAGTTTTGACTTTTCTTTGTCTGTAAATAACATATCTATCAATTAGTAATAAGAAGTGTTTAAACCAACATAGTATTAGTAATAAGAATTGCTTTAATGATATTAACTTATGAATAAGTTATACATACTTCATAACATTTGAAAGATAAATGAATTAAGCTTAATGAAATACATTACTTTTATAAAATGAAGCAAAATGAAATACGTTGCCTTTGTAAAACTTCTAGGAAAATGTATGAATCAGAGACTCCCCTATTATATATTTGTAATCATTTAATTTTCTAAATAGATATCAATACTTTAAAACCACCCTTTACATATAAATGGTTTTCCCTGGCTGATGGAGAATAATTATTAAGCTTTATAAATGTTAATCATACATTAATTACCTGATTTGAATGAGGGCTAATCATAAGTTAATTAAAATGGTGGCTTTTCAATTTTCAAACAATATAAACAACATTTTTTCCCATTAATCATCTTGAAAATCATCATCATTAATTACATTATGATTCGACTCTTCATTACTATTATATTCGGCCAAAGTATCATCATTTTCATAAAATTCATCTTCAAAATAGTCTTCATCTCTTTCTATAATAAGTTTGGCTTGTACTTCATCCACTTGTACGATATTGGGATCAACATCTCTCATATGGACTGATCATATATTTGCTTCTTTTATTGAAATTAATTCATTATTCAACTCTGATTCAATCTCTTGATATACCTCACCATCCTCATTGACTAGACCATTAACCCCCTTCACAAAAATCGAAGAGAATTCGGTGTTGAAAATTTTAAATAACCATCTAATTGCTGCTCAATATAGTATCGTTGAGGTAGAAAACTAGCTTCACTTGACTTGCAATTACAAAAAGGTCATTATCATACAATGTCTTACTAACATTGATGCTAGTAATATTCCCATTCACCTAAACCATTTGAATTTAAATAGAACAAAATTTTATCCTTGTTGTAATGCAACTCTATTATTTTAGAGATGACATTACAGATGTCAATAAAATCATCATCATGACATCCTTCAACAATGACCCTACAATTTTGGCTTCTAAGTCAACTGTCTAAATATTGTATGTGAAATCTAACCCTATTAACAATGCTACCTGTATATTTTTTCCCACACATATGAGGCGCACATGCCAAAATATAATGTTATTGTTACCTCTTGCATGTTACGTTTATGTAATCTTATCATCTATAGGACAAAATGAAATTAGATGTTAATCTGACACATAAATTGTCATAAGTTTATAATATTCCATCAACAATTTGTATTTGACTCTAGTGGAGAAGAAGAAGAAAATGAAGAAGAAGAAAATGAAGAAAAAGAAGAAAAAGAAGAAGAAGAAGAAAATGAAGAAGAAGGAGAAAAGAGGAGGAAGGAAAAGAAGTAGAAGAATCCTCAAACGAGGGGGAGCAAACAAGAAAAGTAAGGTTTCATATATTCATTCTTACTCTAACCACTCCTAATCCTTTCAACACTTCCACTAATCCTAAAATTGATCCCAATGATAAGAAAGTGCCTGAAGTGCATTAGGTTATACAAGATAATAGATCATATGAAGAATTGACTTTGTTAATAAGGAGATCATGGATTGGAGAAAGTGTCGCAAAACAAGCTCAACAAGAAGAAACAACTGAGGCAAAAAAGAAAGAAGAAGAAGAATCAAGGAAAAGAAAAAGAGAAGAAATAAGAAAAGGTGAAGCGCTTTTAGTCGAAGAAAAAGACAATAGACCAAATTGTGAGGGATGAACCAGTTTTTAAAGAAGCCTTATTTGAAGAAATCCCTAAGGCTAAAAGAACTAAATCAAAGAAACTCACTATACTCTAGAAGGAAAAATCCTCATCTTCGATAAAGTTGTTCCGATGATGGAAGCTAAAGCAATGTATAAAATTCGTTACAAAAAGATAAAGGTGGTAATAGGACACATATTGCCTCCCAACCTATTCAACAATATTGGTATTCTCATCACACCCTTCTTTCTTGTTACTTGGTGATGTTGTCGCCTGCAACCAAATATAAAAGAAATTACTTGCGTTAAAACAAATTAATGTAGTAGCAGTAAGCAGATATCGTTCCCAAGTGGAATTTTTAACGGTAAAGGTTTGCGAAGTTTTAAACTAAAAGAAAGCAATAAAATTGGGGGGTTTGATTCACGATAATTTAAGGAAAATATAAGAAAAATCGAAAATAAAGAGAAATAATTAGATCTAAAAATATAAGAGACAAACCTTGGTTTCGGGTCACCGATATTATCACACTAAAATGGATCCTCGATATAAAATTGCAATCATTAATAAACATTCATTGGGGGTATTTTCTCTTAAGTGTAATGACTAGAAACATGTATCTTAGAATTCTTATTAAACAACAACCTACATACGATCATAGGTCTAATTGAATAATAACTTTACGAATCAAGAACCAATGAGCAAGAGAAATACATGTACAACATGCAATCAATTAAGCGAATATCTCCTTAGAATTTTCTGGCTCTAACGTAGAGTAGACAATTCTAATTGCTACTTGTGATTAGCGAAACTGAACGTCATGTTTCGTTAATCTAGTGGTTGAACACATTAATCCCTAATTGCGCACCTAGAAACCAATGAATTCAATTAGAAAGAGTAGATCAGAAGATATTCAATGTTTATTAACAACATAAACTTTATTCAAAACATCTCACACATACTAGCGGATAACACGGATCCCCTTAACCAAGACAAAAAGTTTAGCTACTCATACTAGAATTGAAAACGAAAGAAATAACAAAGCGTAAAGTCTCCATCCCTGATTCTTTACTGAAAAACAAGAAAATACTAATAGAGAAAGTGCAGAAAACGTAAAAAGACTGAAAAAGAAACAACAGAAACGAAATTCTATCTAAACCTAGTCTAGCTTGCGTGAACCACCATCCTCTCTCTTTTATGCTTTTTTTTCCCTTATCTTTCCTTGATTCTCTTCCGATACTATATTCCCCAATTTTAGGTAGTCAATCCCCTTGAAAGATGGCAATATAATCTTCAAAGATCGTGAGACTCTCGATTTTGACTTTTGAAAAGTGATCTGCAGATTTATTCCATCCTTAGGCGTGCCCACGCTTAGTCACATAATTGCTGTCAAATTAGGAATTTCAGATTTTCTTCATTCTTTTGCATTTTTTTGATTCAATTTCATCTCTAAGGTGTTGAAAACTATCTGTAACAATTATAAGATAATTCCATTAATTTCAGATAATTATTTCAACACGTTAAAGATAATTAAGTACAAAATAAATGCAAATTGATGACTTAACAAGCGTGATAACATCGGTGACCCGAAACCAAGTTTTTCTATTAAATTTTCAGATCCAATTACTTTTGTTAATTTTTGATTTTTTTTATTTCTATATTCTTAATTTTACGTTAATTGAAAACCCCCCTCGTTACTTTATTTTAGTTTTGAACTCGTAAACTCTTTGTCTCTAAAAATTCCTCGTGGGAACGATATCCACTTACCACTACTACATTAATTTGTATTAACGGAAATTAATTCTTTTTGAATTTGGTTGCAGGCGACAGCAGTACCAATTTCGAAACCAATTTGAAAGATACGACAATAAAAGGATCAAGCTTCAGAATAAGGTACGAATTAAGTTTCCGTTTTATCATGATTTGTGTTAATCATTTTATAGAATTAAAAATATCTTAGTTTTCAAAAAATCAAAGGTTACAAAAAAAGTTTCATAATTATTCCGCTACGGCCAGGATCAAATCTCGTCCCGATTTCCCAACATTAGCATGAATGTAATCTAATATTGCCTTTGTCCTCCGCACAGCCTTTTTAAAATAAACTCGACATTGTTTTCCGAAAACATAGTGCTTACAGAACCTAAAATTAGATGTCTTGTCCCCCAAGTAGGCTCCGTTTGCATAAAGTAGTCATTCCCTTTTCACTCATGTGCCTCAATAGCATATGCCACAACTTGGTCTGATCTATATTAGACTGCTCTAAAGGAGAAGCTATTACAGCTAAACCCATCATTCTTGTTCCCTACAAAATATACAAGGTACCACATTTGACTCACTTCATCACCACTAGTGCATCTTTGGTAATTCGAAGTACTCCACCTTCACAGTTATAATTGAAACTTTTTGAGTTTGTAACTCTGAAGGAAATCAAGTTATTTTTCAATTCTAGTGCATGTCGAACATCATCTAAAGTTCTAATTGTACCATCATGCAATCTAATCTTAATTGCCTATTGCCTTGCAAGATATGTGGTTTCCCATTAAGACACTTTCACCATCTTTTTCCTCATAGGCTGTGAACCAATTTTAATGTGAGCACATATGATAAGAGCACCCTGAATTCATAACCCAATTATTCCTAAATCTGCTCAATCAATCACTAAAAGAACCAAATTTTCTTCTAACACAGAGTCATCTTGAATAATAACAGCATGTTGAGTTTTTGCTTTATTCTTCCTTGAACATTCATTCTTCCAATGACCTAGTTCATTGCAGTAATTATAGATGTCTCGTGGATTTACAGTCAGATCTCGAGATCTAGACTTAGACCTTCCTTTGCCTTTACACTTTCCTTTTCCCTTTTCAGAATGTTCTCGTGATTTTTCAAAATTTGCAGCCACCAATCTAACTGCATAACTCTCTCCAGTATTTCCAAATGCCTTATGTCTAAGCTCTCAGGTATGGAGTCTGGACCTAACATCTTATAAAGTGATAGTACCTTTTCTAAGAACAAAATAATTCATAAAATTTTCATATGACGGTGGCAGAGAGACTAACAAAATTAGGGTAGCATCTTCGTCGTCTATTTTAGAATCCACGTTTTGAAGATCCATTAATATATAGTTTTCCAAAAGTTCTTTTAGAGGTACACCTTCCTTCATACAAAAACCAAACAAACGTTGCTTCAGTAACAACTTATTAGTCAAGGATTTCATCATATATATGAGCTTTCCAACTTCGTCCATAGACTATCTTCATTTGCCACTTCGTAAATTATCTTATCCGCCAAACATAGCAAAATGGCTGAGTGCGCCTTCTCTTCTTGTTCAACAAAAACGGACTGGTCCATTGATTCTGGCTTCTTTCCTGAAAGCGTCCAAATTGTATGCTGCTTTAATAGAGCACGCATCTTGATGCGCTAAAGAAGGAAGTTGTTCTTCCTTCTAAATTTATCGATTTTGATGTTATGTGATGTTATCTTTACACTTGATTAACAAAATCAGATAAAACCAAAAATCAAGTAAGAATAAAAAATAACAATCAATTGGACAGCACATAGGCTAAGATGCGGCTAAAGTTTTCATCTACAGACAACCTGTAACAAATGGAGTTTATATATTACTGTAATATATATATGAAGTACCAAAAAATACTCCTAAAAAAATTAAATAAATAAGCTAAGATTCAAGGCATATCTGAAACAATAACTACACGAGTTCCTGGTGTCTCGAAGCAACTTGGTTCTTCTGCTCACGAGTCTCGCCTGAGTTTCTCGGCCGCTCGAGTTAGTTAAACAGGTTAATGAAGTTGATGGTCTGAGTTACGAAATGGGTAGTTGTTGTTTAATCAGTTACTTCCGTTGACACCTGAAATGGGTACTTGTTTAAACAGATTGGGGTATTAATATTCATCTCTCAGCGACTTCATCTGGGATAATAATATTCATCTCTCAGCGACTTCTTGCTCGACTTCTGCCCACCAAGTTCCTTCATTTTGCAGTGTCTTCCAATCACGATGGTTCCTAGTTTCTTTTCCCATCTAAGAAATGATCCCATTGTTTTTTCTTTTTCTAAAAGAGAAGATCAATTATTTTATTGGACACAATTCATATTCAGAAGCTTATCTGCAGTTTCAGTTGTACCTTCTAGTCAGAGCTATCTATGATTTGTTTTGTGATGCGTTTATTGAGGAGGCCTTCGTTTCTCTTGGTAATAGATCGGATTCCTGATGAAGAGCTTAAGCTGAGGAGCTGTCAGCAGATAATCTTTGCAGGAAATTGGGAGTTCTGAATCTCTTGTAATGGGTGCCAATTGCACGAGAGGGGTTAGAGAGGTGCAAGAGCCTGAGTTAGACAAATTTTCGGCTCTTGCTGCTCAA
This sequence comes from Erythroxylum echinodendron, assembly GCA_027575705.1. Classification (NCBI taxonomy): domain Eukaryota; kingdom Viridiplantae; phylum Streptophyta; class Magnoliopsida; order Malpighiales; family Erythroxylaceae; genus Erythroxylum; species Erythroxylum echinodendron. The sequence continues at coordinate 24,297,245 of JANZXR010000009.1, read as the reverse complement.
ACGCCATGTAATTGCAGTACATGCTTCCTAGATTTAGTTCTCAATGGATTCATTTGTAGTATGAGATGTTTCTTCTAGCAAAAATGAAATTTTATGTTTAGTTTGGAATTCCAATTTGCTGAACTGAGCTCACTTTTAGTCTCTGGCAGTTTCTTTGAATGAGGTACAGGCCTTATATGAGCTGTATAAGAAAGTAAGCAGTTCAGTTGTTCGAGATGGGTTCATACGAAAGGTAATTCACGGTCTTGTGTTAATCAGGATAAGATTGGAGTCAAACCAATATGGTAATTGCTCTATTTGAATGCAAGATTTTAACTAATCTGTAACTGTTTCATTGACCAATAGGTAGATTTGCAGTGTGCCCTTTTCAGAAATAGCAAGAAGAACCTCTTTGTGGACAGAGTAAGGGGTTTTGCATGCTGCTATTTATGACTCACAATTTTCTTGTCTGCTCTCCTTAAGGGAGCATTCAGATTAATCTGATGGCTATGATCTTATATATAAATGATGTGTTGATGTTGCTATTTTGCACTAAAAATGAAATGCTCAAAAACAAGGAGGTTTCTTGTATGATAGGCATGTCAGGAATTGCTAAACACAACCCAGAAAACTTATACATGCTTGGGAAAGAGAACTTTTCTGCCTTTGATCAAGATTAAACATATTAGTTGCCTTAACTTGGAACTTCTATTGAAGAAAGACTGATATGGCTTTCTGCTGCTCTGTTGTGTTGCCATTTGCAGGATCAGTTCGAATCTTCTTTCTAGCATCTTACAGTTTGATCAATTGTTTCGCAGATGTTTGATCTCTTTGATGTCAACCATAATGGATACATTGACTTTGGAGAATTTGTTCAATCAATGAGTGTTTTTCATCCAAGAACACCTGAAGCTGTCAAAAAAATACGTAAGAAAGTTGCAGATGATAATTTACGATCTTCCTTCCAGTTAACTCTTTCATTATCGCTCGAATTTATACAAGACACACATCTTTCATTTCATGTGGCAGATTTGTTCAAATTGTATGATCTAAGACACACTGGTTATATTGAGCATGAGGAGGTAACCTATAAGAATGTTCCATTTTCTAATCTTACAAGTTAATACAATTGTTCCCCTTGTTCGCTACCAGATGATTTTCACATGTCAGCCAACTATTTTGGGCCTTGATTTTCGTTGTAATTAAAAGAAGACAAAAACCCTTGTTATGAATTATGCAGTTGAAGGAAATGGTATTGGCTCTTCTCGATGAGTCGGATCTGATTCTTTCCGATGATATTGTCAAAACAATTGTGGACAAGGTATTGTGTTATGCGTATCAGGATTCCAGTCTGCCCCCTTGTCCAGAAACTTGCTTTATCTGTGCTTTTGTATTTTCTACAGACATTTAGTGAAGCAGATACAAAAGGTGACGGTAGGATTGATCAAGAAGAGTGGGAAGATTATGTTGCAAGGAACCCATCATTGCTAAAGAACATGACTCTTCCTTATTTAATGTACGTCCTAAACTCTGATCACTAAGCTAGCTTATGTCCTCAAATAGTCGACTAATCTATTAATCTATTTCTCTCTAACATGTGCGTGTCCTTAATTATTTATAGCACAATTAAAGGTTTAACGGAGTTAGATTTTTGTCGATTCTTAGTAATTGACCTGTCAACTTAGCCTATATAACATCACATTTAGGCAGTCTAAACCTACCAAACACTCGCATAATTTTAAGTTGCAGTTTGACTCAAAGGAAAGATGTTCATGTCTAAAATTCTGCAGATTTGTGTTTGCTGTTATTGTTTGTACTCAACTCAAAATAATTAGCTGGAGGAAGAAACACTAAAAGCCAATTTTGCAGCTGAAATCCTAAAACCACTTCATTGCTAACTATTTTAACTTTTAGTCATTTGACACTTTGAGAATTTTGTTGGATTTTACACCAGGGACATAACTCTGGCCTTTCCCAGCTTTGTTCTGGGCTTTGAAGAAGACCAATCACAGCAGTAGTTCAAGTGTATGCAGGAGGGAACTGTCTCTTCCTGATATGTCCTGTCCTAATTATGCCTGGAGATACCCCTAACTTGGGTACAAGCTTCCCTGTTTTCTAATAAAGTTGTTTGTACTTTTTATATCTTCAATGGCCTGCACAAAGGATAATATACAAGCTTAGATGTTTGTTTTAGTGGAGAGCAAATCAGTTAATGTCACATTCAATTCAATAAGTAAAATAAGACTTTAATGTATAGAAATCTTATGTGGAGTTATTTATTTGTGGATATAAAACTTAAATGAGTTTGATAATGTTCTTCAATTAATTAAATTATTAAAATTTTAGTCTAAAATTAATATAAACATAAATTATTCATTATTTATTAAAATTAAATATGACAAAGAAAAAAGGAAAACAAATAGTGACATATTTATAATTGAATAATATGCAAATTAAAAAAATTAATAATTTACTCAATAATTTTTGTATTAATTGAATATGGGAATGGATCATTATAAAATTGAATTGAATTGAATTATTTATTTATTATTAAGTCTTAAATTTATTGAAAAAAGGTGTCGTTTTTTCTTTTAATATGGGTCTTTTAGAAACAGTCTCTCTATTAGTTAAAAATAAGATTGCATAATATTAGACTTCTTTAGACTTCATATGTTAGTAAAATTTCTAATATTATTAGGCATGTTAATGGGCTGGACCACCTAAATTCACTCAATTTTTTAAAGAAAAAAAGTTTTAAAACGACATCGTTATGGACAAAATGACATTGTCTCAAAAAATGAGCTGGTCATGAGCCGAGCTGAGCCGGGCGGGCCAAGTCATAAATATCATGCCTAAATATTATTGTAGTTGTTGCTTTTACATATTTATATTCTTTATATTGATATTTATTGTCAAAATAAAGATAAATATGAAATAAGGAATCAAATATAAATGGGCGGTCAAATAAAGACTTTTATTTATTAAAAAAAAAGTCAAAAATACGTTCCAACGACTCTTCCGTAAAAGAAGGTGTGAGCATACACGAACTTCTCCATCTTTCGCCAAATGCTTTCCCCTCTCTCAAGTCAAGACTCAATACTTAAAAATGTTTGTTTGGTTATTCACAGAGATTATCGGATCGTAATGCATTTTACTAAAAGTAGATTAGTCTTTTAATCCACGCTTCTTCCTCCTAATCCTCTTCGATTCTTCCCCTTTGGTAAGAATCCTTTCTTTGTTTTCTCCGTCTGCTTAATCGCCAAGTCTTTGAGCTTCTTTTTCTCAATCAGTGATTGTTTGTTTCTATTTTGTTTTCAATTTTTCATTTTCGTAAGTTCGATCCCTCCTTTAGTCTCTTTGTGATTCTGGGTCCATCAGCTTTGGCCCTAAATCGCTCTAGATTTAGCTCCGTTGTCGGAGCTTTGTTTTTTCTAGGGTTGTTGTACAGGTCTTGGGATTTGAATTTGTGTAGGGTTTCGTTTGATCATCTAGATTTTGATTAGGTGGTCAGTAAAAGATGAAAATGAGTGATCTTTTGTGATTTGTACAGTGTCGAGGGTCTAATTCATTGTAATTGAAATCATTTCTTGAGAGGGAGAGAATAAAATAAAAGAAAAAACAATGTCTATTGCTGGTGTTGCTCTCTCTCCCATTCGGATTGACCCTGTTTTGCCGGCTAACTACGGCAATGCCCAACCCGGTGTATGCTCTGAGGAGTCCATTATGGTGTATCTATCGGTTGGGAGGTCTATGATGCCGATGCGTGTTTTAGAGTCTGACTCTATTGAATCTGTGAAACTACGGATACAATCTTGTAAAGGGTTTGTTGTAAAGAATCAAAAACTTGTCTGTGGAGGTCGGGAATTGTCGAGAAGCAACTCACTTGTCCGTGACTATGGCATTGGGGATGGAAATGTTCTGCATTTAGTTCTCAGGCTTTCTGATATTCAGATTGTAAAAGTCAAGACCACTTCCGGGAAAGAGTTTACTTTCTGCGTGGAGCGGGGGAGGGATGTTGGGTATGTGAAACAGCAGATTGCAAAGAAAGAGAAAGAGTTTGATGATATTTACGAGCAAGAAGTGATTTGTGATGAGACACCACTTGAGGATCAAAAACTTATCGATGATCTTTGTCAGTATCATAATGATGCAGTAATACATTTGTTGGTAAGGAAATGTGTGAAAGTCCGGGCGAGGCCTGTGGAGAAAAACTTTGAATTGTCCCTTGAGGTTCCACGAGTGAATGATGGCGAGACCGTTGGGAAACAGTATGATGCTGCTAAAGAGAATCATCAGACAAGCTATGAAGTTAGCAGAGATATTATACTTAGAAAGCATTGTGACAGGGATTTCGAGTTGGAGCCAATTGTTGTCAACCCCAAAATCAAATTGCCGACTGAAATCTGGGACATGATTGGTGCTACCTTTGATGGGTTAGAAAGTGGGAATGATCCAATTAGGTCTATGGAAGGCACAGGAGGGACTTACTTCATGCAGGATTCACGTGGACAGAAATTTGTTTCAGTTTTCAAGCCGACTGATGAAGAACCAAAGGCGATTAACAACCCCAATGGCCTACCGGCATCTCCTGATGGCGAAGGGCTGAAAAAGGGCACTAGAGTTGGAGAAGGAGCTCTCCGAGAAGTTGCAGCTTACATTTTGGATCATCCAAGAAGTGGACGTAGATCCATGTTTGGTGCTGAGAGGGGTTTTGCCGGGGTCCCACCCACGGCTATGGTCAAGTGCTTGCATAAACGATTTAATTATTCAGAGGATATAACCACCAAGATTGGGTCCTTACAGATGTTCATGGAGAACAGTGGAAGTTGTGAGGATATCGGTCCTGGTGCCTTTCCACTGAAAGAAGTTCATAAAATTGCAGTACTGGATATACGGATGGCAAATGCAGATAGGCATGCTGGGAACATCTTGTTGAGCAAAGATCCTCATAGTGGTCACACTGTATTGATACCCATCGATCATGGATACTGCTTGCCTGAAAGTGTAAGTGATTTCTTATGTCATTACTTTCGGCAACTCAATGCAATTTCTTTCGTTCTTATCTTTTTAATTGGTATGTTCAGTTTTAGAACGTATTTCACTAGTTTGGCTCCATTTTACTGCATCAATTTGTGGTTAAACTCTCTATTGAATATTATTCATGTCTTACAATAATGGTTGCTACTGAAACTGATGAAGATCATCATTGAATTTTGTTTGCAGTTTGAAGATTGCACGTTTGATTGGCTTTATTGGCCTCAAGCTCGCCAACCGTTTGACTCTGAGACTGTTGAATATATCAAATCCCTTGATGCTGAAGCAGATATTGCCCTTCTGAAGTTTTATGGATGGCAGATGTCGGTAGAATGTGCATGCACACTTCGCATCTCCACCATGCTATTGAAGAAAGGGGTGGAGAGGGGGCTGACCCCTTTCGCTATTGGAAGCATAATGTGCAGAGAAACCTTGAAGAAAGAATCCCTGATTGAGGAGATAGTCCAAGAGGCAAAGGATTCTGTTCTTCCAGGTACAAGTGAGGCTGCATTCCTTGAAACTGTATCTCATATCATGGAATTTCGCCTTGATAAAATTGCTAGATCTCTGCCTTGAAATGCAAAATTCTGTCGTCAACATGGGTATATGTTGTTAGTGAATATATAGTTGTACATATTCATAAAAGGACAGGGCTTCTGATTGAACTGAGGTAAGGTTTGATGATTTTTATGATGAACTGTTGTTCAATTTGTATTCAAGAAATAAACCTCTCGCTAGTTAGATTCTAATTTCTCTATGATTTGTATATCGACTTGTTATTACTTGTGATAACGTGCACAAAAACAACCATTTCCCTCGTGTTTCCCAAAGTTACTGAGCAGATGATGCCACATCATTTTACTTCTTTAACGCTATAAATACATTGATATACACATCAGCATTCATTTGTGAAGCCTACATGTATGTCATAGTCAATGACCAGACTTGAATTGACCGAATTTTGAAGTATCTAGGACTTCAGGGTCCGGTTTGGATTAACTCGACCCAAATTGATTCAGCAAAACAATATAATTTTGATATTAATCTGAACTTGATCAAACATCAAGCCGAATTCAGACTACAAAACAAAAGATCGGGCCTATTGCCAAACAAGAAGGCATCATGAAGATTATGAATAATGTTAGTCTCCAATTGAAAAGTCAAATAAGGTATGGCTCCTAACCTGCTCAGTACGGTACAAGCCTGAGGTTTTCTCAAAAAAGTTGGTATCATAACGTTATATATACAGAGAATTTGAAACACTAATAAGCAACAACAGAGGAAAAAATAATAAGCAACAACAGAGGAGCATCTTATTCTACACACAGATAGCATCCAACTCCTGAATAGGGCCCTTCTATTAACAACACGGAAACGTTTGATTGCTTGGCTTGATCTGGATGTAATGTAGTTCATATTTGCTGAACTTACTTGCAAATACAGTCTTGTACCAGTACTCGGGACAAGTTTAGAACAATGCTTGCCCAGGAAGAACTAGCAAGCACTGCCCTCTAAGTGGATTAAACTAGTAAAGACGGCTCTGTTGAACAAGTCCCTGTTGCAGCATAAACTATTGAAGGGACCTGCAGCTAAATTCAGTCGTTTAAGTATTAGCTAAAATGATCCCAAGTCCACATGCGATTGTTGCCCCAACTTGGAATGGATTCTCAGACCAAGTATGTAGGTTGACGAAAGCCTGGCATGATCATCGAGCTTCGTCAAGGGTCAGAATAGTTAAAACTCACGCAAGCGTTCAACAACAGAAATTTTCATTTCTTGGGAGGCTTCTTCAGTATCCGCTTTGACCTTGTCCTGAAAACAAATGAAGACAAAGAAAGGAGTTTAGGTGTTTGACTCCCCAAGAGAAAGGAAAGAACCCAATGGAATATATATACCTCTGACTGCTGCCAGTTTGGCCACTAGAGCCAAACACACCCTTCATCAGTGAGTTTATATCGATGGAACGCTCTCGCATGAGCTGATCATGGTATATTTTGCTCCCAATCTCACTGATCTGTTCCTCAACCTCTTCGAGGGTTTGATCCACATTCAACTGCAATTCTCCTTTTCTGATCACAGTCACACTGAAGCCATTTGCTTTAGCTTCCCGAAAGGCATCCTGGGTGAAGATTAGTAATGATGAGCAAAGAAATTACCATCTCCAAGGAGTGAAAGCGGACAAATATAAGTCAAGGCTTGATGAATTTGCTTAAAGTCAAGGACGTGCCCTTAATGAATCCTAAACGGACGAGGTGGCCAGAGTAAAAGGCCTTGACATACAGTTTCATCTCTTAGATCATTAGCCAGAGCATGTTCTGATGAATTCCAAAAAGTGGAGAATCTCAGGTTCATTGGAAAATGACACATTTTCACGACTGATAGATTTAAAGGATGTTCAGATTATTAATCGATTCTGGACTGGAATCATACGATACAATTTCAACTTATGTGTCTAGTGGGTTAAGCTTGCTACTATGATCAAAATTTCCTACATAACCAAAAGAAAATCAAACCTTAGGTGGTCGAGGAACAACAAAGGCGTTGCCATTTCCTAGCATCTCAATGTGAGCCTGAATGATATAACAAAAGTTTTTGCAGTCACCAGCATCTTCAAAAGCAATCACATGACGTGGTTTTGGCTCCAGTTCAAGATCTTCAGCCATCTCCAATGAATAAAATCCTATTTTTTGTTGCCCATCTTCCACAATATATAGCTCGATGCACTGAAAAGAACAGAAATAATTGTTCAATGATTTTGGTCATGCACAGTCTTATTCCTAAAAGACCATGGTTGATGGTTGAAATAGTATTAAAATGCATTTTCATTACTGTTATTTCAAAATAGAATATGTACTAATTATGAAAGTTAATTCATGGTGAACAAAAAGAAAGATAAAAACTTTTTTCATAATATTGCTAATATGCTATGCTGGAAATTGTGAAATAGAAAAAAATCCCTACAGCATTCAGTCAAACTTTGAATTTGTGTTATCTTACTCTATCTGATGTCAATAAATGTTTAGAAAAATCAGTCAAACTTTGATTTTGTGTTATCTTACTCTTATCTGATGTCAATACATGTTTAGAAAATCATACATTCTGGCAATGTCAGTGAACAAAAATAAAGGACATGTTTTCTTACAAGTACATGCGGAAGATCTAGCCACCATAAGTAGTCTTCTTCCTTATCTTCTGCATATTCCCGGTACTTGCTCACCACAGCTTGTGGTCCAAATAATTCCATTTCTCGTTTCAGTTTCTTAATTTTTTTTCCAATGAATTCATTTTTCTGTGTTGATCTTGTCATCAGCTCAGCTGCCTCCTGGATTTCTTCCTCAGTGATCCATCTATCCAAATCCTTCCCTATATCCTTCATAATTGATTTAATTTCTGGATCTGTCTCAGCATTGTAAGATTCCAAAAATCCACGGGACCATTTCTTTGTGTGCTGCCAATATTCCTTACCAGATTTTTTTCCAGCTCTGACGGAACCATCACTACCTTCTATAATCGTCTTGGGACACTTTGGAACCTTTGAGTGTAAGTTATTCTTTGAGGCATAACTTGTCGAAGAATTGGTGACATTTTTGTTGATTGGGGAATCCAATGATTTGAGATGATTATGTTCATCCTTCTCGACAGGGTAGGAATTGCTGGTATTTCCAGCAACAGCTGCTTTACGTAGCTCTACGAAGTTATTAAGGAAGTGAGGGTCCTTCTCTAATGGGGGTCCTTTCCATCGAGGTATAAACTTCTCTGGTGGATCATACAAACTAATCCCATCTACATGACAATAAGGAGCTAATATTAGTATTTGTTTTTCAAACAACAATATATGGTCCCAAATGACATGACCTACACTATTGGAATATAGCAATGGAAAACAATGGCAATTTCAAACTCATATAAGAGTGTGTGGTGTTGCAGACCAACAGAGCTTGTGCCAAAATAACTAACAATTTCTACAGAAAGGTGGCCTTAAAGAAAATTTGGTAGTAGATGACACGCCTTAAGAAGAACAAAATACCTGTCCCATAATCAAGATTTTCGATGTTTGAATGAAGATATTCATGCACTTGCAACAGTTTTTCATTCTCTTTCTCAACCTTCTTTTCAAGACCTTTGAAGAAATTGATCTTGTCTTCAGCATCCATCAAATAAAATGGGTCCCTTCCTGTTAGCTCATTCTCACGAACTTGAAAAACAATTTCTCTTAGACCTTCATCTTTCATCCACTCTAGTTCACTATCATCTTCATTATAGTCAAGCTTTGTTGTATCAACACTCATATTTTCCTTTGCTTTCTCTTTTGCAACTCTATAATTATCTTGAAAACCATCCCGAATCTTTTTAACTATGGGTTCAACTTCATGAAAATTTGTTTCAATCCAGCTTCCAGTATTTACAGATGGATTTTCCTTGTTGCTGTTTCCACCATCGACAAATTTAGACAAACTTTGAGGTCTTTGAGTAGTATGCATCCCATTTCCTTTCCAAGAATTAGCAAAATCCTTATTCTTAGTTACAAAAGATTCCTTCTTCTTTGCTATAGAATCTTCACAAGTAGTAGACTCAGTCAATCGATCTGATTTTGTAGTTAGAGGTTCGGCCACTTTCCTATCCATGTCCACTTTATGGCTTGTTTTAAGAACACCAGCGCCCACTTCAGGTTCTTGAATATGATGCCCCCTTTTCTTGGCAAGAAATTCCTTGGCTTCTTTTACTGATCGTATTAACCTCAGTTTAGAACTGTTCTTCGACATGCATGACTCACCTTCATGACCATCAAAGGAAGGTAAGATAGCTCCTGCCGTCACTCTTAGCTTATCTGTTAAGACATTCACACTTGAACTAATACAACCCTGCACGATATTATTCTCTTCAGGAGAGACCTTGCTTGGGTACCCAGCATGCTCACCATTTAATTCATACAAGGATGAATTGGCTATACTTTCACTCATACCCTTCCTTTCTCCTGAATCTGTATCTGTAAGATTCATAATCTCTTCTCCACACTCTTTAACCATTTCAGTTTCCCTACATGATTTATTAGTCGTGAGTTGCTTTTCTTTTCTACCCTTGTCAACTGTTGATTGTTCTCCACTCTCAATTTCCCGAATGTGTTGAGCCATTGCTCTAGTTTCCTGAATTTTGGTATCAATATCCCCAGCTTCACTAGCCTTTGTTGCCAGCTCTAACTTATCTTTTGAAGCCTTGGCTTTAACTATACTTTTCATTAATTCATGCTTATCCAGTTTAGGTCTTTCGATTGACACCATCGGAGGTTCTTGAACAACTTCCACTCCACCTTTCTCCATAGCTTCTTGCTCCTTTCTAAACTTGAGCTTTCTCCTCATCATCTCCTTCTCAAACTCTGTGTAGTGTTCCTCCTTGTTACTAAAGGTGAATAGCTTCTTCACTGCCCAAATAGCAACAAAGCCAAAAAGGATCAATCTTCCAACTTTAGAGATTACAGGCACAAATTCAGGGCTAAGAGCACGACCACAAATTGTGCTAAAAAAGCCGGGCTCCTCACTGAAAACAACAAACTTTGCCACCGAGCTATTTCTTGGAATCCCATTCCCTGTTTTCTCCATCTCTGCAGCCAAAGCCTTTGCACGCAGAAGTTTCAAATGAATTTCTTTTGAGTCCTCAGATTCCGACTTCTCCACTCTGCTTCTCTCCAAAATCTCATCCTCATTAATCACCACTTTCTTGACATTTCCCTCTACATCATGAAAAACAGTGAAAATGGGATTAGACCCAATGCCCCAGTATGCACTATCATTCTTGTACCGATCAACCCAATTTTCAAGCTTTCTCAAAGGAACAGATTCTCCCATTTTCTTGGATTTCGGTTTCCATCCGTTAACATCATCCAACTCAACTAAACCCCTATCAACGCCAACGTCAAAATCAGAATAATCCAAACTCTCACCAGATTCATCGTGCCAATCAAATTTGATGGGAAACTCGGGATTTTTCTGACGCACCTGTAAATCGTCAACGAGCTTCTTCCTCAGTGAATTTCTGCGACTGGTAGGTCCGCCAAAATGAGCTGAAACAAGCACGCTTCTGTTAGTAGAGAAGCGCATATACATTGAAATTAAGGACCCTTTGTAAAACCGGGAGCTGCAAACCGGAAATTTGCATGATTTTCCGCATTTGCAGGTCTTCACATAGGATTCAGATGCCAGAAACGAAACCCGCAAGGAAGGCCTGCTTGGAAAATTAAGAAGGTCCATCAAAGAACACGAGCGGATAAAGAAAGTGCAAGTGTTTAAGAATTAAGTTTGTCAAAAGAAAGGTAAAAAGGTGGGGTTTTGTGCACCTTTAAGCCATTGCCAAAACCCTGTCAGCATTCGACAGTTCTGGAACGACATCGTTTCTTTTGGTTCTAAAGGTGGTTGTTCTGTTCGTAATAACACTGTATAGTCTAATGTTTTTTCCCGTTCTTTAATGGGTTTTTCTAATATTACCAGCTTTAACTGCTTGGAAGATTCGGACGTTGGTGCAAGTGCAAAGGCTCAATACGAATCAGAAACTCAAAGTAGTCGGATTACAAATTATGCTCAACTTTTGGAATTAAAAGACCACGTGTATACATAGTAATAAACTACAATTGGACTGATGAGAATCGGGACGAACGTCTTCAAGAAGTTTTATGGAGAATTCATAAAGCTGGAGGCCTCCAGTATCAATCATAAAGGTCCTCCTCAACATCATCTGCCATCTGCTTATAGTATTAAACTTACAAGAAACACAGCACACATTGAGAGAGCGAGAGAGAGAGAGAGAGAGAAAGAGATGAAAGAAAGGGGTGCTATTAAGCTCTAACTACAGAGATTCGGTATGCATGCCCCACCTTCCGGGTTCTGCTGTTCTTTCCATATTCGCCCTGTAACTCGCAGCTTTAACTCTTTCCTATCCCCTCCTGAGAAGAACAATGCCATGTTACGCTGTATTATCAGGCCGTCATGGCTGTCCCTGACCTTCCTATGGCTATCTCTTATGCTTCTAGGGGTGCCTTCCCAAATGAGTTTCCGGCCATATCCCCCAACCTCCAGGCTGTAGCTGTAATTTCGAGCTTCTGTCTCATCACCCATGAATCTGAGAAATGCAATATAAACAGGGGCCATTCCCAACTGGAAAGCTTCAAAATGGAGGCAGAAGTATTGACCAAAACAGTGGAAAACCTACATAATCAATCACAACGATACTTCAGTACTTGACAAGAAAAGCAACTGAGCCTGAGATAGATCGGAACTAAGACAGCTGGACGCTAACAAGGAATGCAGAGCTATATCTATCTGCTGAAGATGATCAGCAGAAATAAAGTTGCCATAAAAACAAGGGAAACCAATTTTTTTGTAGATCACGACTGGATTATTAGAGAAACCGGGACCAGAAGGAGAAGATATAACAGGCCAAAAAATGTACATAACTGACAACTGTCAGGTTGTTATATGCATTTCTCAGGACCAGCAAAGGTCATGACTTTCGGTCACCACATATTTTACCATCTAACTAACCACCTAAAAAGGCTCAAATTTAGCAATTTCCAATGAGTTGCAAAATCCATTATCACCATTATCATTTATTTAAGCAGGCATCAATTCTGTTCAGCTCAATGTGGCAAAACTGCCATATTCTGAATTTCATATAATGATGGCATGACTAAATCATTTAAGAATAACACTTCACATGCCTTGCATGATATTAAAAAACTCTATAAACAAACTGACTGAATACATTATCATTGTCAATTAGTAACATACACATACCGTCAACATCCATGTTGCATTTTCAACTTCACGGGGATTGGACTTCACATAACGATGGTTAAAGGTACAACCAGAATGCATGTCCACCTTGTGATCATCCCGCAGATGAGCAACTAGGAAAGGGATATCCCCAGTAACAGCACATTCTGATCCAGCATATGGACAGTTGTATGGCCTGAAGTTACAGAGGGACTCGTGTTTGAGTTTGCTGTAGTAAGGAAAATTCTCTGGGCACCCAAGAACCATGTACTTGCAAGGCAGCTCCAGTGACTCAGCAACTTTCTCCAGAGCTAGACATCTAATATCGCCAAGCTCCTGTCTACAAGTTGGGCACCGGTTATGCACCCTAGTTTTACAGGTTGAACAGAGCGTATGCCCATTGTGGCACTGTAGAAACAACAATTAGATCAACACGTTAGCCAAAAATCTTCCAACAAGAAAGGAATTATGACAGCCAAAAATGCAATAGAAGTCACAAATAACATATTGTGATTCCCATCTGATGGTATTTGTGCGCTTAATTGCTTCTACATAGAGAGAACTTGCTAAAGCAGGCTTAAGACCATCCTCCAAATCCAGCCAGCCCACCATATGAAATCCGTATTCATTATTGCAAAATTCCATACTTTAACCCATACATCTATCAGCATAATTGACTGATTTCCCAATATCTGTCAAGTATCTCATATCAAATCAATCTTAAAACTTTGTTCCTTAGAAGATGTGAAAAATTAACTACATGGAGAACCCTATCTTTACCTCATAACCAGACTCAGCAACCCAAAATTCACATCAAGATTTTCTTGTGCCTGAAGTAAACACAATTGTTTGTCTTTATCTCTTCCATCAACTATCAAGCAACATTGTACAACCCAGAGCGAATTTGAGGTTAGCAAATGAAGACGTGAATTATCCAAATCCTGGATCCTTGTTAACCAATATCCTAAATGACAATAAAACATCCCACTATCTTCAAAGATAAAATGAAAAGAACCATGGAACGAAATTTAGTTGTCGTAGCATACTTGGTCTTTCTCCACAAGTTTAAATTACCATATGGACACAAACACACCTAAACCTGGATCTGCAACTCCATCAAAACTTTATTTTCTGAAAACCATATAACTGACTAATTTGCCTGTGCTTCATGCCGACTAAAGAAAAGTCATAGAAGTCTAGTTCTCCAAAAATTGGGTCAAATTAACTGATCATTTCAGAACAAAAACAAAGCAACCCTAAAAAGGGTTTTACCAATCAATTTATCGCAAAAAAAAAACAAAAAGTTAGAAGAAGTACCATGGGCGCCAAAATCGGATCAAAGCCCAAAAATCAAAATGCAATAATCCAAAGTCAAAAAGAGAAGTACAAAGTTAATAGCTTTATAAAGAATTAAAACCCATGGAAAAAAAAATGATGAAGTTTAGGCCAAGTCCTCTTCCCACACAATTCTATCCTTTTAGATTTCTTTCTTTATGTTAGGTCAGTTTATATCAATCTAATTAGAATTTCAAGAAAATAGGGTTATAGGTTCATTAAAAGACTTTGTCATCGTCTAATTATATCTGCACTACATCAAGTTTTACACAAAACCCGTAAAAGGACCTAACCTGATGAATCGGAGGGTACATAGAATTGGTACAAACGGGACATTCAAGGAGTTCATGGACGCTGGTGGTGCGAATCCCCGAAGTCACACTATTACTGTTGTTGCTGTTGTGTGGCTTTGAAACCGGAGCGAATTGATGGTGGTGTTGATGGATCTCATCCTCATCGATCACACATTCAATGCTATCCAGTTCCATTCACACAGCTACTCCTCTCAGAGACAGAGAAGGACAAATCCCAAAATTTAAGGGTTTGACTCAGATGGGTACGTCGATTCAAGACTTTTCTCTTCACAATCGAATCGAAACAGTGCCGATTCAAGAAACAAAAAAAAAAAGAGGTTTTTTCTTTGTCTCTAATGTTGCAACTATAAATATAAAAGCAACAAAAACAAAGAGATCGAAACTGTATATTACAAGATTCAGTCCGCCAAAAAAGAGGTTCTTTTCTTCATCGGAGGAGCGTCAAGATTGAAGCTTTCGGGAGCCGGTTGATCGCCATCACGCGGCATTTAGGCTGAAGAGAGAGAGAGAGCGGGGTTTTTGACGATGGAGATTATAAGTTGGGTATAATCATCAAAATCCTTATTTGGGTGTTGGTGGTTGGATGCTAGCGCCTTTGTTATTCCAATACTGTGTTAGAAAGAAAGTGGAAAGTTGGCGTGGGACCGGACCATAACCAAAGCTTTGGGATGGCTCGAGCCTAATGGTTCGTATAATTAGCCTCTTCCTCAGGTCAGTTGAGACTTAGGTCCCATCGACATAAATCGCTTTTTAATCTCTTTATGCTTTATTCTTTAAATGCAAACTCATAAGATAAGGGAACAAATCTTCTCTTACCTCAATCTCATGCCACCCTGAGCTCAAGCCATCTCAATCATTTATTGCAACAACTTAGATGGGTAAAGATTGCTTGAGCATAGAGGGTATAGTGATGATGGAACAGACGATCTTCCTCCATAAGATAAGAGGGTATATTATAACCCTTTTCAGACTTTCAATAAGCTGAGAAGTGAATACACTCATTAAACAACAACTATAATCTACACCATCAAAAAGGTATTCTGATCTCCTCCTCTTCAACTAAAAGCGACCTTAAAGTCATAGTTAGATAAACCTTTTTTTCATCATTTTTATATTAATTAGAGTAAAATCTCATATATTTTAAAACTTTTGTAAAAATCCTTTTATTGTTAAAAGTTTTGAAATTTTTAATTTTTCAATTTTTAAAAAATCTTTTTTTAAAACTTTATTAAAATAAGAAAGAAATATATGCAACATAAATATTATATTTGCATCAATTAAACATTTTTTACACAAAGATTTTACCTAATTTTAAGATTAGAACCAAATTGATTAAATTATCATTAATAATTTATTATAATTATTTTAAACTATTACTAACAGCGGCGGTAGCCCGATGTGATCAGGAGAGCTACCGTCACCCTTAAACAAATTAAGAAGTTTTTTATTTTCTCAATTTGATTCGACCCCTTCTTAAAAATTAGCTGAGTTTTGTTACTAATTACTAATTAATGCTTATTATTGGAGATTTAGTTGATATCACATGTATTCTATTATTATTATTTAATTGAAATTTTAAAAACTTAATTTTCGAAATTTTGAAAAAAAATTAATTTCTAAAATTACAAAGATATTTATATCTTTTACCTTAATTATTATTATTTTATCTTGTGCAATAAACAAAGCCGTATAGGATATTTTTTTCAAAATGGTTGAAAATCGAAATGGCATTAAAGTCTAGCAGCACACAGGAGAGGACTCGGTTAAGATTGGAAGTCAAAGATGCTTATAACTACTAACGCGTCCGAAACAATGTCATGTTGGTCAATGCACTCTCCGTGTTCTCTCGTTAGGTCAAAAACGGTTATCCTTTGTCAAAACTTGTGAGACCAATTCGCCATTTACAATTACAATGTCGAGACATTCGTAACATAAAGGATTGGAGATGTAGTAATCTCCATGCGATGATGAGAAAAAGTTCCTTTTTTCCCTTGTTTGATGAGAACTGCATCATCATTTCTTGGCTCCAACGTTTCAAAAGCTAGCCCGAAACTTAACGTAGTGTGATAAAATAATTAAAGTTTTAAAATTTTGACTAAAATTATTCTGTCGTAATAATAATCACTAAAAATTAAATAAAATTTAAAATATGATTAAAAGAAAATGTTATTACTTATTTAAAAATTTAAAATTTAATTGAAAAGTAAAATTATTAAATAAAATTACTCTATTTATTTTAATTTATAAAAAATTATTAATTTATAAAAATTAAGCGATCAATTATTCAATTTTTAGAGCTGGCAAAAAATCGGTTACAAACTAAACTAGTTCCGGACAATTCGAACAAAGGTAAAAAATTTATGATCTTAAACTAGTTTGAAACCTTTTTTTTTATCAAGCTGATCCGAAACTGAATCGGATTGGAAAACACTCAACCCGGTTAGGAATCGGTTTGTCCGATTTTAACTAATAGCAAAAGGCGATTAAATTGCACCATCTTCTTCCTATATTTTTTTTGTAAAACCAATCAAAAAATTGTAGCAAAAAAAGCTAAATTATGGTTGTCTAGTTGAAGTTCAAACCAAACAAATAATAAGTCTACAACCAAATTCAAAAAACAAAAATACATCTACCAAATCTAAAGTCTCCAACAAAATTATAGCAAGAAGCCACAAAGACACAAACAGTACACTAAATCCAAAACCAATAAATCATATTGTTCATACTACAAATTCAAATAAAATAAAACATGCGAGAAATAACAAATTCTTGTTCATCAAACTCTTCATCTCTCTCTCTTCATATCCTAAAGATTCCATGATTTGAAGGGAAAAAACAAAAGATGACACAAGTTAGCTACCATGTATATATCAATCAAAACTTAATAAAATAAATTAGAATAAAGTAATGATTTTTTGAAACAATAATTTTTTTTGCCTTTTTTAAATTCAGATAGGACAATTTTAATCAATTTTAAATGTTCAGTGTTAACCAATTTTAAAAATTAGGACATTTTGTTTGATTAAGTCAATCTAGATCTAGATTTGATTATAATTCAGACAAAAATCGATCAAACTAGTTTAAATTCAATCAAAAAAATTCTAATCCGTATTTGATTTTTTTTTAGATCGAACAGAATTAAATTATCGGCTCGGACGAAATTTTGTCAAGCTTATTAATTTTTAATAATAAAAGTTATTAAACTAAATCGAATTAAAAAATTGAACAATTTAAAATTTTTATGATTAAACTAGTAGAAGCAATTGAATTTTTGAATCGTTGCTTTAAAACTTACAGAGTAATTATATAGTGTGATGGTCACTACAAATCGTGTGGTTTCTTCCATCATAATCAGAATGAAAATTGTGGGGCGACAACGACATATAAAAGATGGCTTAGTTTCAACGTTACTTCTTGATCAAAAGTGTTTATCAGTGCAAAGGGATAATAGGGATTCCATTGTCCTTCCACCACTTTCGAGTTTCGAGTCTGGTTGCTTTAGAAGGAATCTCACCAACTTTACAAACGACCTTGATTCATCCATTGTGAAGTAAGCAACTAACAAGTGGTTAAATCTCATCCATGCTTCTATAAGTAATCAAATCAATCAGTAATATGGTCTGTGTACCTCAACATGGTCGCCCGAGAAAAGGGATGCAGTATATTTTCAGTTTCTTCTCTGCTTGTTTCTGTGATACTTCTCAAGTACACAAGCATGTTAATTTTGGGAAATGATGACCATCCTTTTAGTCTTCTAGTCTTCGTTTTCAACCCACTCCCTGTTCTATAATGAAGGATCATGTGGAAAAACGATCCATCTGATTCCTTATCTCGGACCAATCTGAAAGTGCAAAGATACGGACCAATCTGAAAGTGCAAAGATAAGCAGTGTAAGTAAAACATTCAAACCGGTAAATCTTCTGACACGTCCCTTTCCACAAGCCTCTGTGACAGGAACTATGAATCGAGTAAATTACCTGACAACTCCCCGCTGAAATCAGTGTGTGTAATTGCAAGATCGGTGATTGTAGCCATTATAACAATTGACAATTAACAGATATTCAGTATTTAAGTTTTATGTTGCAGCAAGAAAAATAATAAATACGAGTTGTAAAAACAAGCTTTATTGTTACAAATTTACAATGATATCCAAGAAATGAACCCCCTTTTGTTCGCCTATCCCTTATTTCTTAGGAATGCCACATACACTGTTATTGTATCACTACAACTGTTTCTACCAGCAAAATCTTCAAACTCGTGCCACCAAACCGCATGGCTAACAAAACCTTAGTGATAAATGTACTCCATTCTACCCAAAGTTCATAGAGGAGTTGCCGCATGTATCTACTGTGTTACTATGACTGCTTTTACCAGCAAAATCTTCCAGACTTCATGCCACTAAACTGCATGGCAACACAAACCTTCGTGCACTTTTGTTTTAAAAGTAGCAGAGCCTTTTCTTCATTACAATCCCAACCATTTGGTACTCCAAAATCCAGTAAAGACAAAAGTATGAATCTACCACTGATTTGGAAACGCTTCCCTGTAAGTTGCATCCTCATCAATTGTCAGCTGCCGTATTGTTGCATCACTTGCTCGTGTGTTTAAAAGTCTCTTGCTTAACCTATCTTTTGAAGTCACTTTCTTACGTATCATGGATGCCAGGGTTTCCTTTTTCTCCCTGACCAGATGCCTCTCCTCACTGGCTGCTTCTGCCTCCTCCTCACTAACTGCAGAATGTGAAGTGGAGGCTAGCGCAGCATGTCGTAGGACTGATTCATTGTGTTCCCGTATCTTGGCAAGCTTCGCACGCTTCTCCAACTGTTTGTCAAACTTTCTTTTCCTCGATTCCTCTTGATCTCTATTCCGTACATTCTTAACAGCTTTTTCTGCCAACTTCTCCACAAGATTATCTCCTAAATTAAAATTTATATCATCTGCCATCGTGTTCTGATTGTTTGTATTGATTGGGACATTGCTCTGATGGAGGGGATTTCCTTCACCATCTCGAGGTACTATGGGTCCATGAAATGGGCAAACCTTCAGATCTCTTCTCTGACAAAGCCCACCTTTACGCAATGGAGCATTGCACGGCTGTATTTCTACCTGTTCTTCTTTGTAAAGAGTTGCAGGCAAGGATAACTCTGCAATTTTCTCTGCTGGAATAACTGCATCATAGTCCACTCTACCCCAATGACTTTCAAACTCCAACCCCCTGTAATTGGCCATAACATCCCTTTGTGGACCCCAGTTGTCCAGGTAAGAGCCCCAATTCATTACTGGAGCTTCAGCCATAAGCTTACTCCGAAGAGGATTTGAATCAGTTGAACCATGTCGACCAACCAGCGGTTTTTTAATTTTTGGGTTCTCATAATTGCGCTTATGAGTATGAATTTTAACCTCTTCAGAAGTTGATGCCAACGACTTCTTACTTGGTTCAGCCAGTGTGCTTGAACTATCAATTTCACTTGGCTCAACCTTTCCTTCCTCCCAGAAATCTTCTTCCTCTTCATCTTTAAGATGTTTTTCAGTTTCTGGAAGACTACAACCTGACTCTATACATTTTTTCTTCACTGATAGGAGAATGTTTCGAATATCAATAAACTCCTTCAGCATAGAATCTCTTGAACTGTTATCTGCCATTTCTACCCTTATAAGAACAGAGATCCATTCCTTGAGTGAAACCAAATGCTTTGTCACCAGAAGTTTATACAGCTCTCTCAATGCATCAAAAACTACTTTGTTCTCACTATTCTCACGAATTTTTTCCGCTTCTTTTAATGAGTCAATGCGGAGTTGCTGCAGCTCCGATGGGCGGAACTCATCAAAATCTTTATCATCTAACGTACCAAATGGCAAAATTTCCTCTTTAGATCGAGCAATTTCCAAACATTCATTGATCTCATCTACAGTTGAATGTATTTCTTCCTTAATCAATGTGAAATTTTTCGCTAGCGTCTCAAATTTGTCCCTTAGAATCTCCATTGACTTCATTGCTCTTTCCCTTCTCTCTTGCTGAATCCGTGCTGCATTTGCCTGTAGATTGGGAAATTGGAAACGCAGAATGTTCTTTAGGTAGTCAAATCCCAATCTAATCTTTCTGTAATGAATCCCAAACGAATTATTCCACTTCTCCAGGAATTCAATAGCCTTTGTACGCAGAACAGATGCAACAGCTGGCGGGGCAGGAAGTGGCAGATTTCGTCTGAATCCCACACTCAAACTCAATAACTGATCTAATTTCTCAACAATAAGGGTTCTAAAAAGCTTGGAGCGCATGAAAAGCTCATCGATTATGATAAGGCTGAGATAACGAATCTGCAAAGAACCACCAAACCCAATACTCAGACTCCAGAAATTTCTTTATTAAACTTCTAAAACATAGTTTAAGGTTTCTCGGAGAGTAATTTCTAAAGGCCACTTGGGCAAGTGAACTTTGCCCCGAATTCTACGGTGCATAAGAACATTCTTTATCGTTAAACCTTCACGTCAGTCTAATTAAGACAACATCAATTATTCGTTAAATTATTCAAACTAACCCATCGTAAATCTTCATTTGTGTAAGAAAAAGAAGACAATTTTACATGCTTTGCGGAACCAACTATGAAAAATTGGAAACCCTAGACTTCCGCATTCCGTCTAATTAAAATCCGCCAATAAATCCAATGAAATAAGGAGAAAATGAGATGCTCATTAAATTAGAAAACACGAAAACACTGACTGAATGCAGTTTCTATGACTACTTCCATTGGACAAAGGAATGATGGGAATTTGGGACCTGAGAGTGGTCGCGCTTCATGAGATCCATTAGTGTTTGGGCAGCGAGTCGGAGCTCCGAGTCGGAGTATCGGACCACCGTTTTGATGGCCTTGAGGAGTCGTGAGTCCACGTGCGACGCCGTGGAATTGGTGGCCTTCTCGATCAACACCCTAACCTTCCCTCCACTCTCCTCCATGGCAGATCAGAAAATTTTGAATATCTTCCCAACTTATATTAAGTCATTATCTTCAATATATTTCCTCTTTTATATTAGCTGATATCAATCGAGCTCCAAGTCAACATGGCTTGAAGGCGGTGAATTAGGCAGCCAACAAGTAACCTCACAGTTCTATTTATCTACACTTTTGCCACTCTTAATCCCAAGAATCAAGCAAATGACTTACAGTAAAAACTTATTTAAATTTTTAAAAATGTTAATATGCCAATAAGATTAAGACTTTTCGTCGGGGGCCAAATTGCAGGCCATTATAGTAAATTCGATTTTATCTTTCTTTTTTCTTATATTTATTACAGTAATAACTTATGCCATTTCTTTTTTTCCTTATGTTCTTCACATATATGACCACGTTTTAGGATACATCTTGATCTACTCTTTCTCTTCCTATATCTACGACTATATTTTAGGATGGCTTATTAAGAGTATATATATTAAGGACGAATGAGATGAACGACTACAAAATTTCATCTCATCGTCTATTTCATCAACAACCTGTATTCTTCCTTATATCATGTTTGTCATGCTTGTGACTTAAATAGTCACAGCCTTGATTCATACCATTTTTATTCTTATGTTCTCTACATGTACGACCATGTTTTATGATACATCTTTATCTTCTCTTTATCTTCCAACAATTACGATCACGTTTTAAGATGGTTTATTAAGCATATATATACCAAAGATAAATGAGATGGACGATCACAAAATTCTATCCCACAATCCATTTCAACAACAACTTGAATTCTTCCTTTTATCACGCTTGTCACTTAAATAATCACAACCGTGACTCATGGCATTTCATTTTTTTCCTTAAGTATATATATACTAAGGACGAATGAGATAGACGAACACAAATGACATTTCATTTTTTTCTTTAAGTATATATATAGTAGGGACGAATGAGATAGACGAACATGAAATTTCATCCCACCGTCCATTTCATCAACGGCCTGTATTCTTCCTTATATCATGCCTATCATGCCTGTGACTTAAATAGTCACAGTCGTGACTCATTCCATTTCTTTTTTTCCTTATGTTCTTACATGTACGACCACGTTTTAGGATATATCTTGATCTTCTCTTTCTCTTCCTACATCTACGACCATGTTTTAGGATGGCTTATTAAGTATATATATAATAAGGACGAATGGGATGGACGACCACGAAATTCTATCACATTATCCATTTTATCAATGACTTGTATTCTTTTTTATATCATACCTGTCACACCTGGGACTTAAATAGTTACACCCGTGACTCATGCCATTTCTTTTTTTTCTTATGTTCTTTATATGTACGATCACGTTTTAGGATACATCTTGATCTTCTCTTTCTCTTCCCATATCTACGACCACATTTTAGGATGACTTATTAAGTATATATATACTAAAGACGAATGAGATGGACGACCACGAAATTCTATCTCACCATCCATTTCATCAACGACTTGTATTCTTCCTTATATCACGCTTGTCACTTAAATAATCACAGTCGTGACTCATGACATTTCTTTTTTTTATTTAAGTATATATATACTAAAGACGAATGAGATAGATGACCACGAAATTTCATCCCACCGTCCATTTCATCAACGGCCTGTATTCTTCCTTATATCATGCCTGTCAAGCTTGTGACTTAAATAGTCACAGTCGTGACTCATGCCATTTCTTTTTTTTTCCCTTATGTTCTTTACATTTACTACCATGTTTTAGGGTACATCTTGATCTTCTCTTTCTCTTCCTACATCTACGACCATGTTTTAGGATGGCTTATTAAGTATATTTATACTAAGGACGAATAGGATGGACGACCACGAAATTCCATCTCACTATCTATTTTACCAATGACCTGTATTCTTTTTTATATCATGCCTATCACGCCTGTGACTTAAATAGTTACAGTCGTAACTCATGCCATTTCTTTTTTTTCTTATGTTCTCTATATGTACGATAACGTTTTAGGATACATCTTGATCTTCTCTTTCTCTTCCTATATCTACGACCATGTTTTAGGATGGCTTGTTAAGTATATATATACTAATGACGAATAAGATGGACGACCATGAAATTCTATCCCACCATCTATTTCATCAACGACCTGTATTCTTCCTTATATCATGCCTGTCACGCCTGTGACTTAAATAGTCATAGTCGTGACTCATGCCATTTCTTTTTTTTCCTTATGTTCTCTACATGTATGACCACGTTTTAGGATACATCTTGATCTTCTCTTTCTTTTCCTACATCTACGACCATGTTTTAGGATGGCTTACCATCTACTAAGGACGATACCCACGTTTGTCACGCCTATGACTTAAACAGTCACAGCCCTGACTCATATCTTCTTATTTTTTTCTTCCTACATGTACGACTATGTTTCAGGATGGTTTACTAACAATCTCCTAACTACAATCCCCACGTTTGTCATAGCTGTGACTATTATCTGCTAACTGCGATCCCCACGTCTGTCATGCCTGTGACTTAAATAGTCATAGTCGTGAATCCTATCTTCTTATTTTTTTCTTCCTACATATAGTATATCCATTATTTATTTTTTTCTTACTTTCTCTTCCTACATGCATATTTCCATATAATAAGCACGAATATACGACAACATTTTTGCATGTTGTTAATAAAATATACAACATAATTTAAACAAATAGTAATAATTTTAAATTCCCAAAATTTCTTTCCAAAAAATTTCAACCCAACTTACAAGTCACATAATTTAAACAACTAGTAATAATTTTCAAGTTACAAAATTTTAATCCAGCACCTTCCAAACAAAATTTCAACTCATATAATAAAGAGATTATTAAAAAGTAATTAAAATACCTCACGAGTGTGACACCCGTGAGACCACAAGTATTCTTAATTAAGTATTATATATAAGCGTAATTCTCATCCAACCATCCAATTCATTTGATGGCTCCAGTTTCAATTTACCTTCATTTAATTGAGGTCATCCTCCTCTTCCTGCTTCCTGTCACCGATTAATAAATCTTCCCGTAAAATGATCTTCATTTAATGAAAATCTAGAAAGTTCTACCATTAATGCCCTCACAAAGCCCTTTCCCTCCCTCCTCCCTCAAATTTCTAGCCTTCCCTTTCTCATTATTAAGTATATATACTAAGGACGAAAGGGATGGACGACCACGGAATTCATCTCCTTCGT
>JANZXR010000009.1:24251664-24272549 GCA_027575705.1 Erythroxylum echinodendron | reverse complement strand
TAACTTCTCCGATTGACCTCACTTGGGCCTGTTTCTCAGGTCCGACCCGTTCTATGGAAACGGGATGTTACAATTTAGTGGACTAACGAACCTATTCTGGTTAGCTAGAATTTGTTATTTTTCTTCTTGTAGCTTTTGTTAACTTGTTCATAATTGCAGCAAAAGTGTTGATCTCATGAAACAATTAGTCATCGAGTAAGGTACTGCTCCATATAAGATGTACCAAGGATAAGTCAGATAGTGCACATTACTAGAAAACTTAAATATTGATATATCCTGAAAGTTTTTGAAACTATCCTCAAATAGGGTGTTTTTCCATTCTTGCCTACTTAAAAAAGTGATTGACAAAAAGCCTATACTTTCCACTTAGAGGAAATATGACTTTACTAAAAACCTTCATTCCTTTCATTACCCGACCCAGAAAAATAAAAATCATCTTTCTATTACTTTGAGAAGAGAATCGTTGCTTTGATTGACGAACTACGATACAATGTATAATAAATTAAAGAAAGGATTATACCTCTGTTTCGTCTTCACGGATCTACTGCAGCTCTGATTCCGGGACGAATCTTCCCTTTGCAACACCTAGTTACGCTACTTTCAATACCACAAAACAAACTACAATACAATGTATAATAAATTAAAGAAAGGGTTATAACTTTGTTCCGCCTTCATTGATCTGTTGCAGCTTCGATTTCGGGACTAATCTGCCCTTTGCTACACCTAGGTACGCTACTTCCAATACCACAAACCACAATGAAGGTGGGGAAATCCTTTCTCTCAAACGTCACTGTCATTGCTGTCTTCACCGGCCTACTCTGTTGCTGCTACGTCTCACTGCGTCTCGTGCAGGCGTGATATTTGGTTGCGCAGCTGAATTGTAAATCTGCACAACCCTAAAATTCACTTTCAATCACTCTTTTTTTTAACTTTTTAATCATATATTATAATATATTAATTTCTTTAAATTTCACGGGTGTGAAAAGTCACACCCGTGACTCATAATTTTTAAAAATTTTTGCATTAAACTCAATATTATAATTAATTTATTTATTCTTATGTACATCACACTAAACATTTACATATTTTATTTTATTTTTTCATTCCTAATTTTTTCTAACTAATTTTATTAATTCATTTTAAATATTCTAACTCTTATATTTTGACTTATTTTCTCCCAAAAATTTGTCCACATTAACAAACTTTAATTTTTCCCACAAATTTTAAAAATTAACAATGTTTATTTATATATATTTAGCCAATCATAAAATAACATATTAGGTCATAACTTCTTATATTCGTATACATTTTTTTAAATTATAACTTTATTTTTTAAATTATATACTAAAATATTATAACACATTTATTTACACCTTTTCTTATAAACTTTACTAAACTATTTTATCTTTTCTACTATATAAATTTCACAATATTCACTTACATATTTCATCTATTTATCTTTTTAATTCATTCATCCATTTATTTTTTTATTCATTCTTTACTATATATTTCGAGGGTTTTAAAATTTTAAAATTTCTTTTTTAAACTTACTTATTTTATTAATTCATTCCAAATAATTCAACTCTTATATTTTCCCCTTTTTCTTTTACAAAATTTTATGTACAATTCTATTTTTTTAATTTTACATTACAATATATTCATTTATATAATACTCTTTACTTTAAAATTAAGTGGGTATTATATTTATTTGGATTATTACTATGCATTTGCTCAGTCTATGTCTGCCAATTGGGCTATAATAGGTTAAAAACATGTCGTCTCAAGCTTGGCCGGCGAATTTAGATAAAAGTTACATTTTTTAATATTTTTTAAATTATAAATTAATTTCTATTATTATTTATTATATCAGTTATATTTAAATATTTTAAAAATAAGGCTAATTCTTAAAAAGTTAAGTTCTTTACAGTTTTTTATATATGGGTCAATATAAATTAAACATATGTTAGTATAATTTTAAAAATAATTTAGTAAATATTAATTAAAATATATGTTTTATTTTAACATTTAATAAAAATATCAATATTAGAAATGAGACTACTATCATACAAATTCCACAACAATTGTGATCACAACAATTGACAGAGATGATATCTATGAAATAAATCACAAATTGTGACTGTCAGATGGATGATGAATTTGACAATAAGGACCAAGTACATCGTCCATGATGAGCCCAATAGAAAATCGAGACCTTCATGCCAACCACTAGAAAAACCCAATATTATTTTAGTAATGTTAACGTATAAAATAAAGGTAAAGATTTATTTAAATTTTTAAAAATGTTACGTCACCATACTAATTGTGGTCTTGACCCAAAGTTACAAGTAACAACTTAGTACTTACAATTGAACCGGTGCTACGGTCATCGTCATTGAATAACTTCTGTACCAATTTTCCAATTTCACGGCGGTGGGACTCGGGAACCCCACAACGTGTACACACGAAGGCGAGGGCTTATGCTGTTTCCAGCTTTTGATCAAAATGTTGGTAACGCACGGAGCTTGGTAGTGATACGCCAACTGGTTCCACTTTTCTTGACTAAGGTGTGTCCTTGCATGTGCTTTGTGACCTCACTTGGGGAGATCGTGCACCGGCATAATTTGTTAGGTACAATATTGTTGATTTATCCCAATTCTAATCTTTTTGCCCTTGTATCAAATAATGTTATACTAATCAAACTTTAAAATAGAATGGGACCGAACCGTACTCGTTGGCGTGCACAAGAGCAATTGTTATTTATGAAGTGACCCCAAAGATACTGAGAACAGTGGAGTGGTGCACCAAATAAGGTACAATAGCATTTCTGTCTTTTTGTCACCTTTCACCCTTCTTATCCCACGCGCATTTCTACTTCTGTGGTTTGAGGTAGCAGCTTCTGAGTGGAAAGCACCAGTAATAATATATTAGCTATTTCATCCATTGAAATCAACATTTGGCATTTCATTACATCCCACAAATCTTATTAGGAAGCAACCTGGTCCGAAATGAAGTGTTAAAAAGGCAATACAATTAAATATCAATGGAGATTCCGAGAATCTAAATACTCTTACAACAAAATCCTTCAAACCGACATTATCTACTGTTGTCCGAACTCTTAGCTAAATCCAACAGACAGAGAAAGGAAAAAAGAGTAATACGTATCAAATTTGAGACTGACTTTATATTATTCCTACCCCTCCTTTCACTTAAAGAGACATTCCCGTCTGGAACCCACGACATTCAACTGACTCTTTTTTAAAGAGAGGGAACGAGCTTTATCCCTTTAACGAAAAAAAATAAGATAACCCAGCGGCACACACATCTCACGCGCACCCACGAGGCGAAAAACCCACCCGCGAACCCGCCAAGTCATACACTACCCGGAAGCTTTGTTGCTGGATATTCCCTATTATTGACAACCCGCTCGTCGTACCCGCGAACGCGAAGCAAAAGGTTCCGCTAGTATCAACCGGAATCAGATAATTCGACGCCGGTAACGACATGTCGGCGCCGCGGAAATGCAGCACCACTGTCGGCACCTTCACTTCCTTTATACCGGATAAGTCGTAACAAGTGTCGAACAGCGAGAATTCGGCGGCTCGTTTCAAGTTGGATGTTCGAACCCTAAACGCGTCGCGGAGAGCCGTGTAAGCGGGTGCAGTCAAGCGAGTCACGGACGTACCCGAATCTATGATAACACCGCCTTCGCCGGTTGGGTCGAGTTTAAATAAAGAGGCTGTGATGCCGGGGACACGTGTCCCACCGATGCTGAAGCCGACGAGCTCAACGTAGTAGAATGTGTCTAGTTTGGGGTTCGCAAGTAACGGCGTGAAGCGAGCAGCTCGTGAGATCGCGGCGTCACCGAAAACCATAGAAGACGGCCTAGAAGAAGCTGACCTGTCCACTAAACAATAAGAGAATTTACGACCGAACTGGCCACCAGTCTGAGAGGGAAACGATAACCTCCCCCGGCCAAGTCCTAACAGCCCCGCAGCCCCAACAAACAAGCCTTGATTATCGTGACCGCACCCGAGCGCGACGCCTCCAACACTGCTTCCACGAAACGTCAGCGTTTCGGTAGAGAACTCGCCGACTGTGAACGAACCGTCACCATAAGAAACTTGGTATAGACATGTCTGCGTTTGATAACTGCATCCAGGTGTGTCGAGCTTGCGACAGAGGAGTGACCGACAAGGGACTCTAGCAAACGACTTGGACTTACTCGGGTCGAAAACCGGGTCGGTTTGAGAGTAACATTGTTTACACGGAGCGCACTGGAGCCAGACGACGTCGCTTCCTGTATCCAACACCATGTACACATATCTGGGAGGAGTACCTACGCCGAGGCGCGTGAAGTACTCACCACTCCCCTGCGCGAGTCCGGAGATAATGGAGCTACTAAAACCGTTACCACGAACGCCGGAGCGGTTGACAGCTCCACCACTCGCTGCGGCGGCGGCGGCGGCGGCGAGAGAAGTAATAGACTCCACACGCGAGGCATCGCGCTGGAGTCTCAAGTTGAACAGATCTTGCGGAGTACTATTGAAGGACAAAGCGTCTATGTGATGCAACTGTAAGTTTACGCTACCTGGGTCACTCTGTAAGGCGGTGGTTTCAGTTTCCGAGTCAGATTCTGTCCATGAGAGAGCAGATGGGAGGGGGAGAGGGTTGATGACTAAGGTTTGATACTCTGGTGGAGTACAGAGGGCTGCGTAGAAGAAGAGAAGCGTGGAGAAGCAAAAGAGAAGGGCGTTGCTTGGTTTTGCTTCCATTAAAACGATACTATGGACACAGAGACGCTAAGTAAGAGTATATATAGAGTGTAATAAAAATAATAAATTGCTTTGTAGTTTAATAATCTGCTAAACATTTTCCTTAATCTTTAGTTTGTTTATTTGCATTATGTTTACATTAATTAATGTATTGTAACGAAAGCTTTGGTTTCCAATGACCGTGGCGGGAATTGAGGCAGGAATGGCCGTAGGGCCATAAGTACTTGAAAATTGATTGCAATCAATTATTTTTTTATTTTAGAAACTAAATTAAAAGTTAAATTAATAAATTTTAATTTTAAAATTTTAATTGATATTAAATTATCGTAAAATTAATTAAATATTAAATAAAATTAAAAATTTTAAAATACGATTGAAGAAATTATTCTTAAATTTAATTTTAAAATTTTATTAAATAAAAAACAATTAATTTATTTTGACTTATAATAACTTATCAATTTATAAAATCAATCAACTGATTAATAAATTAATTGATTTTAATGAAAAAAGTTATTAAAATAAATTGAACCAAAACATTAAACGATTTAAAATTTTTACGATTAAATTAATCGAATCGATTGAATTTTTTAATTGTTAATTTGTTTATCTCATCATGACCATAAATTTTTCAGAAAATCTTCTAAATATATATTAACGTTTTGTAAATAAGGTTATATACTATCGAATTTCTTAAAATCTCACACCTTAACGAGACTTCCATTAAATGATGATGATAATAACGAAGATATCATTTAAGAATAGTAAAGGCAAATTACGTGAGATTTGGACCCCATCTACTTATAACTAAACTCACCGAATGAAAAACCTTATCAAATTTTGTGTACCACTTAACCTATTCTAACCCTGCTTTTGCCTTAATACGAAGCTATTTCAGATTTATTTACCCATAAAACGATGTTGTTTTTGAAGCGGAAATAGAATTGGAGGAGATTAAGTAATATAAAAGGCCTTGACTATAAAATACTAAAATTTGATTGATTGGAATTTGATTTGAATTGAATTTTTAAAAAATAATCTTGTCAACCTTTAGTTTCTGTTGGACTTTAAGTTTTACGATTTGGTCCAATTTAAAATATCTAAAATTATTAATAAAACAATATTATTTTTTTAAACGAGTAAAACAAAATTAGATCAAAAATTTTAGAACTACTCGATCTTAATCAGACTTTTCAAGTACATCCACTCATAATCTGTCCTACAAATTTAAGCAATTGTATGTAATTCACTGTAAAATTTAACCAATTATTTAATTTTAAATAATTATTTTGTTAATATTTTCATAAAAAATATCATATTTTATTAATGGAATATATATATATATAATTTGAATCAGTTTTTTCCGAGGAATGACATTAGCATAATTTAAGTACCAATTTTATTAAAAATGAAATAAAATTTAAAAACTATGCAAAATTTTTTAATTATAAATTATTTAAAAATATTGATTTTCATTAAAAAATGCTCATGAATAAATTGAATTATATGAGTGGTCTGTGTCTTTTGGTTCAATAAATAATGAGATATTTGAGATGATACATGCCAAAGGTCATGGGAATCTCCAAAGTAGGTAGTCTCCATGCCCATGGTCCAAGCTTTTTTTTTGTCAACTATTGCATGCGTGCTTACACATGGAGATGAAATCATGAAATAACCTAATCTGTCCCTTCACAATGTCCTCTTCCAATCAAAAAGCAATTAAGGGTAGGTTCGAATAAATCCAATATCATATTTATAACTATCAATAGATACTGACACAACAATATTTAACAACAATATTTAACAATATTCAGTATAAATTTGGTTGA
The DNA here is from genome assembly GCA_027575705.1 of Erythroxylum echinodendron. Classification (NCBI taxonomy): domain Eukaryota; kingdom Viridiplantae; phylum Streptophyta; class Magnoliopsida; order Malpighiales; family Erythroxylaceae; genus Erythroxylum; species Erythroxylum echinodendron. Next base: position 24,265,951 of record JANZXR010000009.1, on the reverse strand, counting down.
TACGGAGAGTTTTAGAAAGATAAAGTAATACGCAACTTTCCTAACTAATAGAGATGAATATTAATAGATAGAAATAATTTATTTAAAATATGTAATTTTACATTTGTATATATATATATATATAATGTATATAAAATTCATAAATATCATTAACAATAATAATAATTTAATAAAAATTTCGCTGATACTCGAAGTTCGATAAAGTCTAACAATGCGCAATTTTACCCACAATTAGTACAAAGCTGTCTAACGCTTTAAGAAAAAGTCTAGTTATAGAGAAGATGTTTCTTCCATATTGATCAAATTAAATCGATTTAAAATTAAATATCCATTTTGTAACTTATATATTATTTTATGTAATCAAAATTTTATTTAAATTTTATAAAATTAATTGAATTGAATCTACTCCTTTAAAAAATTATAAAATAACAAAATTTTATTATACATTTATCTTTTAAGCTATGCTCTCAACAAGTCCAACTGACACCCTATTCGTTGTTTACATTTAATGTGAAGAAGTGTACAGAAGGGCCCACTAGTTCTCTTACCGGGTTAGGATGGATTTAAGTGCTCTCATTTCTTATTTAAAATAATCTAAATTTATTAAAAACGTATATAAGTACCGGTCGAATCCCATCGTTGGATTTTGTTGAAGAAGAAGGTATGGTCAGTAGTTGGTTTTGAATAGATTAATTCATTAAATAATTTATTAAAAATATATAATTTGACCGTTATTAAAAGATTTACCGAAAATCTATCCCTGTGTTCAACGCCTTAATGATGAGATGATGTATAACTGATGAGTGCAACTGAATGACTGACCAATCCGGTTTAGATCTTCTATTTCACTTTCTATGTTTCAGGGCGACCAATCCAGCTAATGAGATTAATGAAGGTTAGAATGTCACTCTCTTATTTCCATGTTCTTCCCACTGGAAAGGCAGGATAAAAAGAACACAGGAACAAGAGAACTGTGAAATGCAGGAGCAGGAAGATGGCAGGGTTTCCTTCCATGTGACAGACCAAACCAGAAAAGGGAAAAGTGCTGCAACCAAAATAGAGCAAATAGCATCCAGTCATGTCCAATTCATAAAGGAAACCACAATTTCTGAAGATATTATACTGCAGTCACGGACGAACGAGTATACTTGCAGAAAATATAATTGTAATAAATAATGGTCCTATCCAATTCCTTAAAGGAAATGGGGAAATTTCAAAGAGACTTGCAAGTTAGGACCACCCTTTAGATTAATCGACAAAAGGAATATCCATAAGGCGGATCGAAGTGGCCGAATCATGATGTCCAGCCAATACGAGAATGAGATATACCTCAGGCCTTCTTTCGTGAGTTGAACTACCACATGATAAAACGGTGTGGGACAAGCACTTTTCATTCAAGCTTAATGTATCAAGTTATAATTTGTGTCAACAAAGTGAAGGCCACCAAGATTGAATATAGACCAGATACAGGCAGCTAGCAGTAATTATCAGCTACTTTTAGGGAGTTTGGTCAAAAAGATAGCAACTTTACTGATTGAGGCAAAAATAGGTAAGATCCTACAAAGAATTTGGAATTGAAAAGTCCTACCTTTGGATTAGTAAATGAGGGTGCTTGTTAATGGATCTGGTAAGATATTAATAGGTAAAGAATCAAAAACAATTAGTTATATATTATCATTACATAAATAGTATTTTCATATCTTTTTAGGACAAAACTTTATACTCTTCGAATATAAGATGAATGAAATTCATTCTTGTGTAACGTACAAGTGTCACGGGCCTGACAGATCGCTGTCCTGCTCCTGAGAGGGGTGTCACCTTGTCGCACCTGTGACATGTTATTTTTCTTTTTTTCTTCTTAGCAAAACAATATAATTAATTAGAATATATTAAAATTTGATGTTAAACAAAAATTTTACAAATTTTATTTCTTAAGATTTTTAACAAACTAACCACTGTCAATAGTAATAGTAATGCTAATTACAAGTCAACCACTGTCAATAATAATGATAATCATTCATTCGTCCTAACCAACTATTATAATTATAATGATTATATTTATTCTCATTTTTCACTGTATTCATTCTCATTCCTATTACCATTATCTCATGTAAACCAAGCGCCGATCAATTTATATAGCATACAAAAGGCCAAGCATTGAGCTAGTACAAATAGTAACATTAGAGTTCATGAAATACCTGTAATGAAAAGTTGTATGGCAATAAGTTCCATCTCTTTTGTCATTCCTACCTAGACCAGTCTCCACTTTTCCCACCAGTTTTGCGCTCAAGCCGCACATCTGTTAATTGGATCTCCTTTGAAGCAGCCTTGCACATATCGTACACTGTTAGGCCGGCAACGGTTACACTTGTCATTGCTTCCATTTCCACTCCAGTTTTTTCAGTTGATGAAGCTTCACCTTGTATCTCCACAGAGTAGTTTTCAGGGTTCAGCCTTAGATCAACACGAACATGAGATAAAGTAATGTTGTGGCATAGAGGAATGAGGCTGCTAGTTTGTTTTGCACCATTTATACCAGCTATTTTGGCCACAGTAAGGACATCTCCTTTGGTCATTTGGTTTGCCAACATCATTTCAAACACCTTCCTGCCCAAAATTACCTTGCAACTGGCAATGGCAGTTCTTTTACTAGCTTCTTTGGGAGACACATCCACCATTTGGGCTTCTCCTGTACTACCAACGTGTGTAAGGCCGTGTAAATTGTGACTTACTCTTTTGGATAAACGATGATCTTCCTCTTCTTGAGCCATAGTCTCGTTCCTGACAGAACTCGCGATACTATGAGATTTAAAATCTGGTTCTGGCAATGTATGATCATTGTTGATAGAACCGGCAAGTCCAGTTGGAGGTTGACCAAAGACCGATTCCATTTCCTAGAACAAGGATCAGAAAAATGAAAAACAGACAATGTGCATATATTGAATTAAGCATGTCTACGTCGAAAATGTGCATTCCTTTTGCTGGGAATTGAGTGATCTCAAAATGAGCATTATCTTACCTTATTCAGCTCCACAATTGTAGCTGAAAGATCATGATGGTTATTAACACTGTTCGTACTCAACAACCTTCTTGAAAGTGGCAACCCAACGTAAGCTCGACGAAGAAACATGACCACCATGACCCAGAATCAAATTTCTCCCTATAGTTTCCGGAGAAAGAAAAAAAGTCAATTAGTACTCTGATTGTACAATCTGAACTGAGAGGGAGAAACAAAACTCTCAAGAAGGAAAAACATTAAAAAGTATATGTGACGGTAATTTCCTTCTACGGGTTGAATCTTATACAGTGAAGAGAAGAAACCAAAAGACTGTAGTCTTAGTCAGGAATTTATGCAAACATGTGGTGGTCGTTAGATGCAGAACACCGCACATGCACAATTAGAAGGATTCACCAATCAAAAGATAAAGGTGTAAAACGATGGGTTTTGGTGAGGGAAACAAGGTCCTCCGAGACGAGCTTTGGGCTCTTCCTTCAAATTTGAGTTCGGCTTAATGCCCACTGCCCACAGTCCGATTGCAACGTGAACTGGCTCTAGTTTTTGTAGACTAAAACGTCATCGTTTAAGGTAGAGCAGCAGAAATACAGAACCGTAGGTGGACAAAGGCCGAATAGTTGAAGCTTGACAGATAGAGAGTATGGTATTGGGCATACGGCCACATAGATGGGCCACTGATGATTTCCATGTAAATCAGCCCAAATAAAGTTGATGCATCAATTCTTCCTTATCCAACTCGATTAAAGCCAATAATTTCGAAAATTAAAAAATATAAATTAAAAGAATTAACTAGGTTTAAAAAATCAAAATTAGGTTCAAATTTTTTAAAATGAATTCTGCTAATTTTTTTATTTTTACTACATATTTATAAACAACTTATAATTATTTTAATATAAAAATAACACAAATTGTTTATTTTAATTAATTAATATTCATAAAATATTTATTATTATAATTTAATTTTTTACAATTATGATTATTATTTATATACGAAATAATTTTCTATAAAGTAACTATTATTTAATAAATAATTTAACAACTTAGTTATATTTTGTGTAAGTATTAATCAAAAACGAGATTTTGTAATAAAAAAGGACATCTCATCAGTAACTCGTTCTGAGTTGATTCATCAGATCTTGATATTATCACCTGATTTGTGTATATATGCACAAATTATTTTTGGACATCTGCAATGAGCGAATCATTGGATTGTTGTCATTGTTTTTAAAATATACATTTATTAGAAAATTTTGCAACTTCTGGGATACGTTAAATTTAGGGTATGTTTAGTTGGAGGTTTAATAATATGATAGAATGAAATGTAATGTTATTTCATTGTTTGAGATGAGGGTTTATAATGAAATAGAATTGAATGAGATAGAAGAGGAGCGTTTCATATTACATTTCATTCCATCCTAGAATGTTAAATTCCCATTACTTAAATACCAAAGCGCGAGTCTTTTGAAACTGTTTTTCTTTTAGTTAAAAGTAAGATTGCGTATTACTGAACCTTTCCAAATTTTATGTATTTTTGTTGTTGCAATTAACCATAAGTTATTAAAAAGGGATTAAGTAGGATTTTATTCTATTAAGCAATGAAATAAAAATAATTATTATTCACTTTTTCAATAAAAAATTAATGCATATCAACCAAACATAGTAGAAGACTTTTAGTGTCTCAATAAATGCAAGACTGAATAATAGTCAAAGAATAAGGATCACACACCATGACCACGCCTTGGATATTAAAAGAAGAGTATGACAGCAGCCAAGAGGCAAGGTCTTCTCTCACTTTCTAGGGCTACATAATTTTCAATTCCTCAATCGCAAACTTTATGTATAAATAATACATTAACTGCATATTTCTAATAAGAATTTATAAAATTAATTTCATAAACTACATTCAGGTATTTTATAATAAATTTTAACAAAAATTAGATTTCTAAGATAAATTTTTTTTAAAAAAAATTTAATAATAAGAAAATAATTACATTTTTAAATTTTGTTGATTTTAATAAATTTATTGAATTATTAAAGTGATGAAGCAAGTTCCTCTATTTTTTAATTAAAAAAATAAATATTGAGATAATTCATTTTAAAAAATACACTAAAATCTGTACTTCTCCTTTAAATTGAGCGCACTTCTGTATAAAGGGATGGGCTAAATTTCAAGATACAAGGATCTATTCTTTTACATTGTAGTTGATTGGCAAACAGAACAAAGGGAAGCAGGCAAAAACTGAACCTGGAATGTGAAGATAGAAAAGATCGGCAACATCCCAAGCAAGATCCTGACCTGAAACACAGAACTCAATAGATGCCCCCACCCCACTAGTTTCATATGGAATTGAATCCATTTCATGGCCAATGACCCAACATTCCTGCTCACTAAAAAAGTGATAAGAAACATGCAGGTACTTACAATGTCAGAAAATATATTCGCTTGTGTAAGAAAATTTGCTGAAAGAACAAAGCTCTGAATGTCTCCTTCAAAAGTGGGAAAGGGACAACCAGGCAGGAGATAGCTGAGAATGAATCAGAACAGGAAGAGTTAATTCAATTGCACAAGAATGGGTACTTAGTTACATGTCGGATTCTATCACTGTAATGAAATGCAGCTTTTAATGTGCATGTTCAGGTTACAGAAATGTCTGAAGTCTGAACACATTGTTGTACCGTGAAGATGTATGCTTGTGCATTTGAAGATTTTCTTTGGTATCCATGTAGTCCGCTGTCATTATTTTACGTGCTCCGAATAGAATCAAATAGCATTTGCAAACTTTAATCCCTCTCTCTCCCACTCACTTTACCTTCCTGTTTCTTCCACAAAATCTGACAACTGCTTAGGATTGTCCCGTGGACATGAAACCAATTTAGCTGAAAGAGAATATCTCCAGGGATTGGTATCAATTTATAAAAGTGTGTCAAGATGAGAGACCTAAGCGTTGAACTCTTCATTGCACTTGCCAAATCCCAGCTTTGATATGAGATGAACCAGACAAGACAATTTCTTGATACTTAACCATTTGAACAAAACCCATCGAAGGAAGTTGGAAATTGCACATTGCAGAGGTAAAAGAAACAGAAACGAACCTGACAAGCTGAAAGGGAAACAAGAATGGCAGGTACAATGAATATTGAAATGCTAATCAAACAAGGACAAAAGATGAAACTTGAAACCTAAAAATTTTGATTCAACTTGCAAGAATAGTTCCTTACAACAGAATATGTATACTATAAACAAATCATAGAAAATATGGAGCCCTACATGGTTAATAGGTAGTTTTTCTACCTCTAAAAGTATCCCTTGTGGAATACCAAAACCTTTGAAGAAGCTGTCTCAAAAGGATTCTTCACTAAATACATCCCTATGGACTATGTCAAATGCTATCCAACTGATGATAATGGTTTCATGTTCAACGAATTGGATTCGCCGGAAAACACAGCCATCAGTTTTTCCTTCGTTAGCTGCTCGGATCCTTGAGACCTGATCACAAATGTATGAAGCACGGAGTCATTTGCTGCGGCAAGTTTTGACTCGACCACAGTGACTTGTGCCTCTTTGAATGCTTGGATCACTGTGGATGCAGGATGTGAATCAAAAGGGCAACTGACCCTCACAATGACCTCATCGTGGGATGCTTGAACTTCGATGTTTGAAGCGCATTTCTCAATTTCAGCATTCGAAACAGAATCCAAAGTTGATACATCTCTAGAAGTGCTACCATATTTCTCCCTTTCAGCTTCCATCGCCTTGAGCTTGGCTTGAAGTTCATTAATATAAGCAATAGCATCTCCCAACAAAGAAGCTTTGTCCATCTTGGAAATGTTCGGGACAACAGCTCTTAATGCATAGAATCGTTGGTTTAGCTTTTCCCGGCGCTGTCTTTCTGCCTCAACATGATTGAGAGGCTCTTCCCTTCCATTTGCAGGTTTCCTGCCTCGTTTTCGCGGCCTCCTATCATCAGCCATGCCTGTTCGCTCTTCTTTGCAAGAAGGTTCAACATCAGAATTCTCAGATTCAGCACTAATTGGCTGAGGCATGACTGAAAGGCCCGAACTGGCCCCCGAAAAATCAATTTGCATTTGCACCTGCTTTGGTGGCTGATAGTGATTAAGCCTAAAATCTTCCCTAGCACCATTAGCCACTTCTTGTACCTTATTTACAATCGTCTGACAGCCAAAAAACTCAGCTTGACTCCCCTGTTTCGAGCCAAAAACATGAGACCAGGTTGAACAATGCGTACCATTTGGTTTACCAGGAAACACAAGCCTACCACCACCATTCTGATAAACATCCCAATATGGCGGCCTCTCCTCCATTTTCCTAACAGCAAGTTTCTCCCTAAACCCATGTCCATGGCACAAGCTCATATCCTGCCCAAAAATCTTTGGATTACTTTCAATTCTCTCCACCATACCCAAGTTCGAAAATAGAGAGTTCTCATCTTTCTTCCCGTTAACCAAAGGAAAGGCCTTAGCGATGCCTGCTGTACTTACAATTGGTTTGCTCCTGATAACCGAATTCGAGAACGATGATCTTATGAACTGAACCGTTGCAAAACTTTCAGGAATAGATCTAACAGACCCCAATTCAACGACACCAACGTCGGTGGCCACAAGCACGATTGTCTGAATTCCAGCAGATTTAGCAAGAAACGATCTAACGCAATAATCCGACCCGGATTCCATTGCATCAGAGATCCACATATGTTTCCCAGTAGCGAAGCACTTTCCAGGTCCACCTTCTCCGCGAGGAAAAGAAAAGTACATGGACGCCAAAAAGAGCATCTCAGTGTCAGTAACTCTGTCCAATCCCAAAGCATAATTATCTTCATCCGAATCACCAAACAAAGTGTGAAGCTTCTGCAACACTCTCTTTCGCATCCTCTGTTTATTCTCGTCCTGAAAACGAAGGTTATGAGTTCTCGAGGCTTCAAATTCTTCGTCTTCTCGCGGCTCCCTACAAGACCCATCTCCCCAACCAAGAACCCAATCACCGGACTTGGAATAAGAAATCTGCCAAAAAATCGCATAGTTCCAGCTGAAATTAGAGAGGTTGGGTCGTTCCACAAGATCAGAAAGCTTGCTTTGTAAATTCTCGTCGCTGCCAACTGCCATTAAGAGGTTCTGGTTCGAAACAGAGTTCGACATGATATAATCAAAGGCTCGTGAGCCCAGAACAGCTGAAGCCATCACCTTATCTTCATCTTCCCCTGACCCAAGACACATACCCACTTCAATCTTCATCTATTTGCACCGAAATAGAAATACCCACCAAAGAGAAAGCTCTCAGTTTACGTACCCCAATCAAATCTCACTACTAAGACCACCCAAAACCGAGAAAAGAAATCAGAAACATGCATTCGGGAAAAACGAAAAACAAAAATAACAACCCCCACAAGGCTTCCTTCCCTTGCACAAGAACAACTCTGAAAACTGCATCATAAATTCCAGATCTCATGCACTCCAAAACTTTCTTAATTTACAAAGAAAACCCAGAAAAAAGCAACCCAAAACAAATGCATAAACCAAACGAAATAAGAGGTACCAACTAGACACAACAGCTAAAACAATCAAACTAGGATCATGATGCAAGAGTTGGGGTTGGAAGAAATGCTCAAAGTTTCCAGGGAAAGTGACAGTTGAGTTGAGGAATAAATTTTCCGGGAAAGCAAGCAACGGATTAATTTCGCAAACAATGAGGAAGGGTTTTGCTCTCTTTTTCTAACCAAAGTATGGTTATGGAGGCTTGAGTGAGTTAGGGAGATACAAGAGAGAAACGGGTTCGTATCATTGTATGTTGTTGCGTCTTGTGTGCCCCCTAACTCCTCAACTTCACAAGTGGACCACAGCTTATGATAGTAAACATTTATCACTATTATTATTTTTTTAATAACTAAAACATATAAATTGCACTAATTTCTAAAATTTGAAATGCTTTCGATTTGAATAAGTTACCATTTAAATAAATTTTACATTAATTACCATGATGTTTTCCTCTTTTAACTAAATCCACAACGACACAGTTTTGTGCTTTACTCTATTTTTTTTATGGTAAGGTTAATCACTCTAATTAAGTAATTATTAAAAAGGTAATAACTAGGTTGACTAAAGTGGGTCCCGATGTTTTGTGGACCCCATGTTCGGATTAACCATTGGTTTATTACTATGCGTCCCGTGACCATCACGAGAACAACGAGTTTTGATAAGTCTGAGGTTTCCCTTTTACTCCCACAAAAGATTTGATAAAAACTAAGCTGAGGCGGTACAATCCAAGACAGATTTTAAAAAGTCCAAACTCGAAAGCGATTGCTGCCGCTTCAACGCTATCTACCATACTTATCTTACCAAGTGGGAAAAAACTTATTTTAAATTTAAAAATTAATCGAAATTTAAAATATAATATTTAAAAAGGTAAAGATATATTATAAAATAACATTGTGAAACTTTTTTTTTATTAATTCTATCATATTTATAGTCCATTACTTACATAAAAATTATAAACAAATATGAATCATGCGACGTTGATTTATTTTATTTATTTATTATAAATATATTCAAAAAATTTAAATTTACCTTATACATTTTCATGTGCATAGGATAAAGTTGATGGTGTAAATATGCGTTTAAGCTTATAATTATGAGATTCATAATTCTCATATTTCATTCACTTATTATTTTTAAATAGTTTTTAATCATTAACAAAATATAAAAAGACTATAAGATTTTATGTTTTTCTTTGTAAAAGAAATAGTCAATCTTATAGAATAAAATATAAACGTGTGGGTGCTCATTAAAAAATAAGTTTATTAAATTAACTCTACTTGAGAAATTTATTTGAAACATTACTTATATGTTTATGTAAATTTTCACTGTGATAATTATATAAGTAATCATACAACTTGAGATCCCTAAAGTTATTTCATGTAGAAATTATTATGTTTTGATAAAAATTATGACTTAGTATAGTCAAGAGTAGATTAGTCCATAGTCATGTTTAATTACAATTTACGTGTTAATTATTTTATAAAAATTTAAATATTTTAGACTTTGGAAAATCAAATACTAAAAAATTTCGTAATTATTCCACTACACATGGGATCGGTTCTTGACCCAATTTCCAACAATAATAACTTAAAATATCTCCTGAATTTGATTTAAAATAACAAAAGTAAATTTAAATTAATAGTTTAAAATAACTATGATAAATTATTAATTTATATAAAATTTAATAAATTTGTTTTAGTTTAGGAGTTTTGTTGAATAATCATATAAGAATTATTTGATTGGTTCACAAATATTTTTAGTTAAATTTTAATCAAAATTTAAATGAGGATTTTTCTGTAAAATTGAAAAATGTAAACAATTTTCCAATAATTTTAAAGAGTTTTTCTTAATTTATAAATAAGTTCTATATCTTTTATCTTTATTAAAATAAAAAATATGGGTTGCTTTTAGAATTTGACTTATTATAGAAGATGATAAAATGGTAACAAACTTTAAATTAACTATTTAATAGGCTTAGATTAAACTATAAATAATAATTTAATTTAACTTAACTTAATTTTGAATTATTATCTTTATAATTGATTTATTTTTATAAAATGTTGTTTATAAATGGATGATTTTTTTAATGAATATTAAATTTATTAATATAAAAATAATAACTTGCTCATTTATTAAAAATGTCAAGTAAATTTTAAATTAAAAGGCACTTTAGTACGTGAATTCTAGAGATTTATTATTAGACAATGACAAATACAATAAACATGACAGATATGTTAATTTAAGCATTTATTCGGTTTACTAATTATACCTAAAGTAATTTTGTTCTTAATTTAATTATTTATCATTTCCTAAATAACTTTCAGATTTTTAATTAGTTTTATATAATGATTTTCAGATGCTAATTTATTATATAAAACTTATACACACTCTACTAATTAGGGATAAAACTGTGTATTATTAAATCTCATAAGATTTCGTATCTCAACGAAATTTTTATTTTTTGTTGTTGTTATTGTTATATAAAACTTATTTACAATTTACTTGAATAAAATTAAAGAATTTAAAATAAGATTAAAATAAAAAATTATTTTTACTTACTAAAGAAATTAAAGTTTAACAAAAATTGTTAAATAAAAATTAACTTAGTAATAATAATATATAATAACTGAAAAATTAATCAATAAATTAGATAGTTTTTAATAAAAATAATTATTAAAATAAAACTTACTAGATTGTTTTGATTTTTTAATGATTAGTTTTAACTTGTTAAACTACTTGTTGATTTGGCATTTTCGATAATTTATTGGCTTTTTTATTTATCAAAATGATAAAAAATAAAAATTGAAGTGAAATGACACGTGTGAGATAAGTTATGACACGGGTTGGGGGCGGTGATGGTGAGTCCCACGAGATTCAATCACTGTCCATCATCACGCGAACGCCAGCTACTGTATCACGCGTTTTGTGAGGGTAGAACAAGTTACAAATCCACCACCAATCATACACGCTTATCATTTCACACGCATACCACGTGCTCTTCAAACTCGACAAGTTCTGGATACGTGTCTCCATCTCTTCAAACTAAGCATGGATCCACTAGACGTTAGTCAACATGTTGCGCAATTTTGTAATAATGGCCTAAATCTTAATAAGTCGTAATAAAATATTTAAAATTTTATTTTTTAATTTTAACTTAAATTTTAAAAAATGGCAGTAAGATACTTAAATTTTTATTTTTTAATATTAGCCCGACATTAGAAACCTTAACTATTAATATGTGACAGTTAAAATTAACACAACAAATTAAAATTAATGAAACTACATCGTTGTTAAAAATAGAATTCCTAAATTAGTGTACACAACCTTAGCCCTTCATTATTTTTTTGTTCTCCTGACACTCTCAGTTCTTTATTTTCTACTTGTTTTTTTGACTACCTAAATTATTCTCGCATTATAACGTACTGTACCAATAAATTCTTCGCTTTCAGTTCATTCTCTTTATACCCTAAGCGAGAGGCTCTTAGAGTTGCGTAATCCAAAAATCAAAGGGTAAGGGAATCGAGAAAACAAATTAAAAATGAAGAAAACAACTAAAATCAAAGTGTGAGGTTGTCGAGTTTATGTAATCTGATTTAAGTCAGCAAATTTAACGTGGACACTGACGTCGGGCTAAAATTAAAAAAATAAAAATTTGAACATTTTATTACCACTTTTAAAACTTGAGATAGAATTGAAAAAACAAAAATATAAGTATTTTAATGTCACTTTTTTAAGTTAGAACTATAATTACAAAATTGAAAATTTTTTATAATTAATCCTAAATTATATTATTATAATTTCTTTAAATATTGTGTGATATAATTGTAAATAAATTATTTCTTAAACAGAAATTTGAATTATTATTTATAAGTGTTTATTAAATAAAAATACATTAATTAATAACTTAAAATCGAAATTGATTGAGTAAAACTTTCAACCATCAGCACTCGGTACCTTTAGCAGCAAAAATAATAAGAATAGAGTTGTGAATATGTTTTAGAATTTACACTACTTTTGATATTTGACGTGGTATTATATTTTTATTAATTAATATTATAAATTATTTTTAAAATAATTAAAACAATAAAATAATATGTTAATATTGTGTAATTATATTTTAATTTGTATAATTGGTGCCTAACATATATTAAAACTTCACTACTTTTTTAACGTCTAACTTACTTACAATGCGAATTACATAAAGAAATTTTTTCTTCACTTTTATTCACAAACTATTAATCTTCTACAAATGTTATATTTTAAATGATATTAAAAGGATTAATTGTTAAAAAATCCAAACTTTCGTCAATTTTTCAATTATAACCTGAACTTAAAAAAGTAGCAATAAAATGTTTAAATTTTCAAATTTTTTCAATTATAGCCCAAATTTTAAAAAGTGACAATAAAATATTCAAACATTTAATTTTCTTCAACTTTAGCTTAACATTTTTTGTATCAATAAGATCGTTGAGACTACCTAATCTGATTTAGGTCATTTTTAAATTTAAAAGAAACATTAACGTCGGGTTAGAATTGAAAAAATTAAAAGTTTGAGCATCTTATTGTTAATTTTTTAAGTTCGCGCTAGAATTAAAAAAAATTAAAAATTTGAGCATTTTATTACAACTTTTAGAAGTTCGCGCTAGAATTGAAAAAATTAAAAATTTAAATAGTTTATTGTTACTTTTTTAAAATTTGAACTATAATTAAAAATTTGACAAAAATTTGAATTTTTTCATATAATTAACCCATATTTAAAAAGCCTTTTTTTTATGTTAGGCTAAAAGTACACTTTGAAATTCAACATTTATAGAATAATACAAACTAGACCTTATAGAATATAGGTCTCGCTATCAAGTGTCAAGTTGAGTCTATTATTAATAATATCTAAGATAATATTATTCTTTTTTACTTTTTTTTTTATTTATATGCGTATCACTGTGGTAATAAGATAAGAAAATGACCTATTTAAGTATTTTTACACTCTTAAAGTTAAAACTCTTCTTTTTCATGTGAAGTTGGGATCAATAACGTGTTTGGCGGCCGCGCGTTGAGGTGTGCACTCGTAATCATCCATTTTATCTGAGTCTATCTGCTCAGGTCTTATCACTGACTCAATCTCGCTCCCTGTCGCCCTTTAACCCCAAGTTGCGGTCGTCAAGGTCGGAATGTTGATTGATTTGCCGACTCTTTTATCTTTTTATCTATTTAAAGTTTAAGGGTTGGATCACCATCTTCGGCTATCGGCTTCAAGTCTTGTGGTCCGAAATTTTCTGTACCTCTCGCATCTAACCCATCTATTTCTTTCTTTCTCACAAGTATTAAATAGTTGGATGCTATGGGGTCAGCGGGTAAAGGAATCTTTGAAACAGGTGAAGGACTTGTTTGACGATCGATTGATTGTATTAACTGATAGCTAATTCTATTAGTTGATTTGATTAGCAGATTGTATTAGTTATTTATTAAAAATGTTTGATAAAATTAATTGTTTAGTATTAACTATTTATGTGTAAAATGATTTCTAAAGACATGACTTAAAAAATACAAGGAAAAACTAATTTACCTTGTTTCTGTAAATTTGATTTTTAACTCTTCTCATTAGTCTAAGTATGTTCAATCATATCGAAGAGGTCGTGTATCGAGACTAAATGCATCAAAATAAAAGTTATTAATTGATGTATTAATTTACATATAATTATTTTTAATAGAAGTATAATAATT
>JANZXR010000009.1:24229881-24248242 GCA_027575705.1 Erythroxylum echinodendron | reverse complement strand
CCAAGAACTCAAGAAGATAATAGATCAACTCATCAACCAACAAAATCAAGTATCAACAGATTCAAATTCAACACACCCAAAAAAAATTTTAAACCGTCGGGTCGGGTCTTCTCTTCTCTTTTCGAGTTGGGGCTTTGGGTTGACCGTTGTCACCGTCCACTTGTGAGAGTCGGAGGGTGGGTGGTGGTCCGGTGTTGGGGCTTGCGGTGGTGCGACGAGGAGGAGAGATGCGGTACAGAGTCAGGACTTCGCAAACCCAGATCTACACGATGACGCGAGGAGGAGAACTGGAGAAGACGACTAGCAGGCGGCGGCGACGGTGAGATGATCCAGACGCCGGCAAGAGAGACGGTGAGAGCGAGAGAGTGAGAGAGAGAGGGTGAGAGTTAGAGAGAAAAGCTAAAGAGGGGAAAGTAATGGACGATAGTCGGGGTGGGGGGGTAGATTTTAGGTTTTTTGTTTTTGCAAATCAGTCCTCCACGTTTCTGAAATTTCTGAAACTACCCGGAAATTTCTGAAACTTTCCGGTATGTTGGGTACCGGCCGGTACCCAACAGAAACACCCGGTACCGGCCGAAATTTTTGGCCGGTGCCGAAGATGAGATCCAGGTATCGGTCTCCGGCCGGTACGGTACCTTCCTGCCGATACCGGCCGGAACGGTACGGATCTCATCACCATGGGTCTGCTTCCCATTTAACTGCTATTGTGTTCTTTTTGTTTCCCATTGCACTGTCGTTTAGCTTCATCTGCTGTGTTGTCACGTTTTGCTTTTTGAATGTTGCCGTTTTGCGTCTATAATAAAAATTATCAATTGTCCTAAAATCAATTAATCAAATTTAAACTAAAATATGACAATTTTTGTCCCTATAAACACAAATTAAATGTAAGGCATAATAATTCAAATAATATAATAAAGACCAATCCTAGTGACAAAAACCCATCCAAATGATATGAAAATATATATAAATAAATGAGTTTGTCAACTCCCCCACACTTAGGCTTTTGCACTTGTGGTTATATCAGTAAAGAGAAATCTAACAGTTAAACTCAATGCCAACAAACATAAAACCGTCAAAGCAAGAATATGCAATCAACTCAAACAACCTCTATCCCTAATCAATCAACTGTTATGGAATGCTTCGGTGCAAAGAAACTAACACAAGAGATATAGCAAGATAGAAAGAAGAAAAACTTAATAGATCTCTCATAAGGTACAAGTGTCTCACTCATCACTCAAATAGGAAATTTTTCACTCAATCCACCTAGATTAGAACCTACCATAGGCTTGTAAAGATTCTACTATCCCTACCACTAACATACCACAGATTCATGATCAAGGGGACTTTGTAGGATTGTAATGTTGATGAAGGGCTAATGAATGGATGAAATGGAAATAATGACAAGTGCAATGCATGAGGGTTAAAAAACTACTCAAAGTGAGCTAAAGTGTAAATATCAAATGAACACTAATGTGCAAGTATCAACTTTAAAGAACCAATCTTTAATCTTCATCCACCAAGGGATGCCTTATTTCAAACTTTATTCTTTTTGGCCAAATTATTCCTCTTTCTTTTCTTTTTCCTTTTTTTTTGGTATTGGCATACCTAACCCAAGAATAATGCAAAACATTTGCTTAAATGTAACTCATCATCAATGGTGCACATTTATTCATGAAGAACATAATATAACTCATGCAAAATACTTGCTTAAAAACAATGGAATGAAATGAAAGTGAAGGGCTCAAAGGGGTAAGCAAAGGTCAATTCAAATGTCTTGTATTTGGGTGAAAGGGTTTAGAAATGAATGCCCCTATCATGCTCACAAATCTAGGTATTAAAATAGCTTTGAAAAAGAATCTAGATAAGTTCTAGAGGCTAACCAAACTATTTGGAAATCACACAAGATGAGAAAGAAAAGTAAGGCTAAAAAATCCTTCCAACAAAGCTTTCTCTAAGATAGTTCCTCCCTAAAATCAAGCTATAAAATAAAGTTCATAACACTTCTCCAAAGGCACTCTACTATGCTAATCAAATAAGGATAAAAATTACTTAAATCAAAATGCATTCAAACCTTAAAATGTCAATGTTCACGTGCATAAGCAATAAGGATTGAAAACAAAGCCCAAGGATATCAAAAGTCAAGTCAGAAGGTGGGAATCACAGTAGCAAATCGTACATATAGCAGTGAAAAACACTGAGGCGAGTGAAAACAGAAAAACACAAAATCTAGCAACAATATTCTCAAGCAAGAATCACCTTCCAATCATGCAATACAATCAAGAAATCAACCAATAAGGCAAATTAAAAAGTGATTATAGCAGCAATACTTTAGAAGCAAGAGATAAACCCAATTTTTTCAGATTATTTCAGCTCAATCAAACAAACCGTACATAATGCAAAGTTAATAAAATGGCAATCCAAGCAGTGGTAAAACAAATCAACAAAAACAATCCCTCCCCCACACTTAGTCAATACATTGTCTTCAATGTAAGAAAAACAAGTGTAGGCAAAATGGCAAGAGCAAGGGGAAACTAAACTAACAACTACTAAATAAAAATAAAAAACTACAGCTACTTCCTACTGGAGAGGTTCCCTCCCCCACACTTACTCCGAACTATCTTAGCAGACAGATATCACCATCAATACAATAGAAAGTAAAGGAGAAGGGTGGAAGGGAACAACCGTATGATTAAGGAGGTCTCTGATCCTCATGGTAGTGCTTAAACAGATGACTATTGGCTTGTGAAACATGACCAGTTTCTTTATCCACCAGCTCTACCGTACCAAATGAATGCACCTTGGTAACTCTGAAAGGGCCCTCCCACTTGATGATGAACTTCCCGGGCATTAACTTTAACTGGGCCTTAAACTTTAGAACCTTGTCACCTTCTTGGAATTCTTTCCTCATAATCTATTTTTCAAGAATCATTTTTAGCTTTCCTTTGTAGATTCTGGCATTATCATAGGACTCAAGTCTCATCTCTTCAAGCTTTTGGAGTTGCATTGTCTAGTTTTCAAGTGAAGATTCAAGGTTTGCTTCACATGCCTTGATCCCTCAATAAGATTTGTGCTCGATCTCCATAAATAGATAGAAAAACTTGCCATAAAGCAACCGAAAAGGAGACATGCTTATAGGGGTCTTGTAGGCAGTCCTATAAGCCCATAGTGCCTCCTCAAGCCCTTTCACTTCAGTCTTTGTAGGGTGGTTTCACAATCTTTTCTAGTATTTGTTTCACTTCCCGATTAGAGACTTCAGCTAAATCATTTTTCTGAGGTGGTAAGGAGTGGTTAGCTTGTGATTAACTCCATATTTACCAAGTAGAGACTTGATAGTCCTATTGTAGAAATGTGTTCTTTGGTCACTGACGATTGCTCTTGGAATGCCATACTTACAAAAGATATGAGAATATAAAACTTAGCAACAGTAGAATCATCATCTTTCCTAATTGGCATTGTCTCTACCCACGTAGACACATAATCTACTGCAAGTAATATATCTGAAAACACAAATGACAGAAGAAAGGGACCTATAAAATCCATGCCCTAGACATAAAAAATTTCACAAAAATGAATAAGTCTTAAAGGCATTTCATACTTTCTACCTAAACTCCCAAACCTATGACACTTATCACAAGACTTGCAAAAAGCATAAGCATCTTTGAATAAGGTAGGCCAGTAAAACAAAATGCCCATGCAAGATAAATAATGTGCAAAGGTAAAGATAGAGTGAATCTTATTGTTAGGAACACATTGTCTGATGATCTGGTCACTACATTGCTTCCAAAGAATTGGGCATCCCAGATATAGTATCTTGCCTCCCTCTTCAGCTTATAAACCTGAAACTTAGACATAGAAGGAGGCACAAGATCAGAGACAATATAATTAACAATATTAGAGTACCAAGGCTCCTGAACTGCCAAAGCAAAAAGTGCAGAATCAGGAAAGGAATCAATAGTAAGATCAGAAGAGTCAACTCCCTCAGTGCCTTAAGGTAACCTACTAAGGTGGTCAGCCATATGATTCTTTACTCTAGCTCTGTCTCTGATTTCAATATCAAACTCTTACAACAACAAAGCCCATCTCAGCAGTCTTGGTTTAGATTAGGGCTTCTTGAATAAGTACCACACCACTGTATGATCTGTAAAAGCAATCACTTGAGAGTTTATCAAATACTGTTTAAACTTATCTAAAGCAAAAATTATAGCAAAAAGTTCCTTCTCGATAGTGGTATTATTCACTTAAGCAAAGTCAAGTGTCTTGAAGGCATAAGCTATCACTCTAGATCGCTTTTCCTCCCTCTGACCAAGCATAGCACCAACTGTAAAGTTAGAAGTATCATGAGACAGTAGGTGCAATCAGAATAGGATGTGAAACAAGCAAGGATTTCAAAGTGCCAAAGGCACGTCCACATTTATCATCAAAGCGAAAATCAATATCTTTTTTCAACAATGTAGAAAGGGGTAAAGCAATTGTACTAAAATCTTTTACAAAGCGCCAATAAAACCTCGCATGTCCCAAGAAAGACCTCAAATATTTAAGACAAGTAGGATAAGGAAGTGAAGAAATGATTTCCATCTTTGCTCTATCAACCTCAATCCCCTTTTAGAGGATGCGATAACCTAACACTATGCCACTATCTACCATGAAATGACATTTTTCATAATTCAAAGCCAATTTTTTCTCAATACATCTACCAAGAACACGTTCAAGACTAAGCAAGCAATCATCAAAGCTATCACCATAAAGGGAGAAGTCATCCATAAAAACCTCCATATTTCGCTCCAGTAAATCATTGAAGATCACCATGATACACCTTTGAAAGGTGCTTGGAGTGTTACACAACTCAAATAGCATCCTTCAATAAGCGTAGGTACGAAAAGGGCATATAAAAGTAGTCTTTTCTTGGTCTGCAGGCACAATCGAAAACTCGAAGTAACCTGAAAAACCATCCAAGAAACAATAGTGAGATTTACCAGATATTCTTTCCAACATTTGATCAATGAAAGGTAATGGAAAATTATCCTTCTTAGTCGCTTCGTTCAACTTCTTATAGTCTATACACATTCTCCAAGCATTTTGAACTCTTGACGGAATAAGTTCATTACTCTCATTTCTCACTACAGTGATACTACTCTTCTTCAGTACTACCTATATCGAGCTCACCCATTCACTGTCTGATATGGCTTATATGATCCCCGCACTCAATAACTTAGACACATCCTTCTTAACCACGTCATGAATAAGAGGATTCGACCTTCTTGGTGGCTATTTAATTAGCTTGAACCCTTTAGCCAAAAGGATCTTGTGTGTGCAAACCAAGAGATCAATCCCTGGTATGTCCCCTAAAGACTAACCTATAGCCCTCCTATACCTTTTGACATATAAACTAATCTCTCTTCTTTAGAACTACTCAGAGAACTAGAAATAATAACAGGAAATTTGCAATCATCAGCAAGAAAGACATATTTCGTGTTAGGGGGAAGGGGTTTCAATTCTAAGTCAGGGGTTGCATAATAGAAGGAACTAGTTTTAGTATATCAAGTGCATTCAGTATAAGTGGTGTGTCCATGTGGCTTGGGGAAGGAGATATAAGCTCAGTGTGGTGTATATGTCCTCCACTTCCCGAATTAATGCCATAACCAGACGACCTGGAAATAGCAGAATTCGGGTAAAAAAAGTAAATCAAAAATGAGAGTGGGATTAGAAGGGGTTAGAGTAGTAACAAGATCACTGCTATCCTCTTTTAATATTCCAACACCACTTGAAGGAGAAACTACATTCGTAGCTTGTATAATAGCTCCTTTATCATCAGTTCCTGCAAAATCAGATGCACAAAAATCAGAAGAATGGGAGGAGGATAAACAAGTAAATGCGTAATCATGATTCATAACCATTTTATACCAGTCAGGCTCATACACATCATTCTCATGCAAGTCATCCACTTCATTATCATGAAAATCAATCAAACTAATACCCAAGTAAGAACAATCTTCATAACCATAGTTCATAGCTTCTGAAAGATTAAATGTCCTGTAGACTTATGCTCATTCACAAAAGGAAATTCATCCTTAAAAAATTTGACATACCGAGAGACAAAGTATTCACCTGTCTCCAAGTCATACATCTTCCACCCTTTCTTTCCAAAAATTCCACAAATACACACTTTTGACTTATAATAACAAATTTGTCACCTTTATGATGCTGATTATGGGCATAGCAAAGAGAACCAAACGCACGCAACTGATTATAAGATGGAATTTTTCCAAACAACAATTCATAAGGAGTTTTATTTCCAAGCATGCCAGAGGGAGCTATCTATCAAGTAACAAGTTGCTAAGACACATTCTCCTTAAAAAGATACAAGAAAATGTCCCCAAAATTTGAGAGTTCTAGCAACATTCAAAATATGTCTATGCTTACGTTCAACCCTTCCATTTTGTTGTGGGGTTCCAACATAAGATGTCTCGATTATGATCCCATTTTCATTAAAATAGTCAAGTAAGCAAAGAAATTCGGTTCCATTATCACTACGCACAAACTTCACCTTTTTATTGAATTGACGATCAACCATAGCAACAAAATTCAAAAACATATTTTTAACTTTCATTTGTCATATAACAAGTAAACCCAAGTTGCATGAGAATAATCATCTACTATAGTCAAAAAATATGACGCACCAGAAGATGGTGTCTTTTAAGGCCCCCACAAATCACAGTTTATCAAATAAAAAGCACCATTAGCTTTATGTTCGCTAATGGGAAACATATCTCTAGTCTGCTTTGCACATTGACATACATCACATGCTTTATTTTTTCTCATACGAGAATGAGTCACATTGGGTACTAACTTTACTACTTTCTCTGACGGATGTCCCAATCGTCTATGCTAAGTTTATTGAAGTCTCTCTATCAACAATCAAAGCTTGCACTTGAGGAACACCATGAAAAAAATAAAGTCTATCCCTTTGTTCACCCGCTTCAATCAGCATCCTCATTATACGGTCCTGTATACCACACGAGTTATTAGTGAATTGAACGATACAATTTGACTCATCTATCAACTGAGACACAGAAATTAAACTACATGTCAATTTAGGCACATAAAAAACAGAAGTTTTAATCCTCCATCCAATATCCCACTCCTCTCTTGATTTGTATTGACCTTCTTCCCATCTGGCAATCCCACCGAACAATTTGCAATTTTTTGCATATTTATCATATAAGATAAATCCCCTATTATGTGGTTCGAGACTCCTGTGTCAATTATCCAGGAAGACACAATACTCTTACCATTCAACCGATCAGAACGCCTTTTAGAAATATTTAAAAGGTCTAAAAGCTGCTACCACTGTGCTGTAGAAAGCCCTGCTAGTCCCAATGACTTGCTGCCACTAGCCTGCCTCTACGTTACACCCCCTGCTATGCGTCAGTGCTGCTGCTAGTAGTGATGTGCGTGCGTACTTGTGAAGGTGTGCCTCTGTCGCGACCCAAGGCAGCTCCGCCCTGACCTCTACCATGACCTGCTATAGTGCCACCTCGTCCTGGGCCTCGTGCACCATGAGGGCGATCCCTCCACCAATCAAGGAACCCAATAAGTTGAAAACACCCGCTCTCTTCATGACCTTCACGGTTGCAATGATGGCAAAATTTATCAGAATTATCAACTTTTCCCTTTCCTTTCAAATCTGGGTACACCTTGAAGACCATAACATCATCACGTTCATCTTTAGTTATAGATGAACCTCCTCCGTGCGAACGCTCCTTTTGAAGCACACTTTGATATGCACGATTTAATGTAGGAAGTGGGTCTAAAGAGCGTATATTAGATCTCACCACGCCATAGGCACCATCAAGACCCATAAGAAAACAATGCAAGCGACCCTCCTCCTAGATTTTTGCAAATTTTGCACCAAGATTACGTGTGCATCCACCACACTCACAGCTTGGAAGTAGCTCATAATTTGCGAGTTCGTCCCACAATTGCTTGAGAAGGCCTTCGTAATTAACCATGACCTCATTCTTAGATTGTTTACAATCCACAAGGGACGACTTGAGTTGCTGAATTCTTGGTCCATTGACAACACAAAATCGTTCCTTTTAGTCCTTCCACAGTAAATTAGCATCTTCGTAGTACAAAAGAGTAGAACAGAGATTCGGTTCGATTGTGTTCATAATCAATGAAACAATCATTGAGTGAACCGTTTGCCAATCTTCGAGTCTTTCTTTCTCCACTGGCTTGGTGGCAGTCCCATCAAAAAAGCCAAATTTCCTCCTTGCCTTTAATGACAAACGAATGGACATAGTTCTCACCACACAACTAAATGTGCGTGATCACATTTCCTGGATTATCTTGAGATCCAAGAAAATATGGAGATGTAAGCTTAAGTTTCTTGCTTTGATCATCCCCTCATCCAGCCATAATGTCAAATGGTTATTATTAAAAATTTGGTTTTGAGTTTTGAATCTCTCACCTTACGAACTCTCGTAGGTTTTAGGTTTAAAATTCCCTAGGATATAACCTATGCTCTGATACCATTAAAAATGAAAAAGTTCTCTTATGTTTTCATTGATTACAAAGAGTATTTATACACAAAATATAAATCAATTCCTAGACGGCCTAGGAATTCTCACGACCACATAACTAGGGGAAGTTCCCTAAAACAAGAATCCTAAAATAAGATTACTTCCTAATATGATGCCACACAATATTATCATAATATTACAATATCTAAATACCTTCATTGTTCATCTTGATAATTCAAGTTAACTTCACTAAAGTACGTTTTTCCTTTTTTTTGGGGCCAATCCATTACTTTTTTAAGGCATTAATTTTTTGCAATATTTTAAAAACTAGACCGGAAGTTAAACCGGTAAAATACGAAGTTTAAGGTTTAAAAGATTTAACTGATATTAAATCGTCATAAAAAGCTAAAGATTAAATAAAATTAAAGAATTTGAAATGTTATTAAAAAAGATTATTTTTACTTATTGAAAAACTTGAAATTTAATTGAAAATTATTAAATGAAAATTAATTGATTTATAAAAATTTATTAACTTACAAAAATTGATCGATTAATTAATAAATTAATCATTTTTAAAAATAAAAGTTATTAAAATAAATCAATCAGAAATGTTAAAAATTGAATTAAAAAATTATATATTTTAAATTATTTGTAGTTAAATCAATCGAAAAATTGACAATTTTCCGCTTCTGGGTATAACCCAAACGTACACGATTCAATTCGTAAGACCAAGGTGTCCTGGGAAGATGGAATTTTCCTAATTAAGATGCTTCAAAAGCCAAGAAACGGACTCTATCACTTAAAAAACATTGTTGTAATAATAAAAGAAAATCCAAATGTCATATTTAATTAGGTCAACCATAAAATTTTAATCTCACTAATTAAGTTTCTGAATCGTCTTATTTTAAAGTTTATAATATTGGTTAAATTTCCATATTAACATCCAACTAAAAAAAGATAAATAATTTATACATAAATAAAATTGTATCTTCAAATAAATATTTATTGCATTAAAATATGTAATCGTGTAAAGAATTTTTAATTCTTAATTGTAATTAATGTGAAAATTTGACACATTTAATGCACTGACTAGACATTTGTGAATGTTTACAAAATTTATCCCTCTATGTAAACTTTATTATTGGACTAAATTAATCCAAATTCATATATAAATTATTCATTTTTTCACAATTGAATTATAGATATTATAGATAAATTAATTTTAATTTTAATATTTAATCTACGGAAAAATTTAACAGCACATATAATAAATTTATAAAATAAAACATACGACGCTAACAATAACTCAGTAAAAATCTCATTAATATGTTATATTTTGGAAAGATTAAATAATACCCAGTTTTATCTAACTATTAAAGAGATTCGGGAAAATCCAATAATATGCAACGTTATCGTTAACTATTAGATAATTTATTTTTTAAAAATTATAAAATGAAACATAATTATGTCAATTATTGATCATGTTTGACACAAAATCAATTAAAGCACGTGGCGTCCCTTGTCTGTTTTCCTTTTTCTTACATTTCCATTTGTTCATATACAATTTTCTCTTACAATCTCATTAACCCTAGTAACCGATTTCCACACGATTTGACAAGATGGAAGAATAAGCTTGTCCTTTCTTGTCTTCTGGTGCACTTCTTAGACAAACTGAAGAGAAGTTCTTCGTCAAAGTCTGTACATGCGTCTCATTTTTTTGGTTTTATCTACCAAACCCTAATTCATCAGTATGAGGATTCGAAAGAGCGGAAAGTTCTCCATACTCTTGTTTATGCAACAGTCTGGAGTTGGGCCGGTACAAGCATACTCATGCCAGCTTAACCAGTCTCCATGGGATGTGATTCCTTTATCTGAAGAAGAGGTTAGTCTCTCCCTTCTTGTTTATAGATCTACTAAAACCCTATTCTTGGAATTTCGTCTTTATGCCCTCTTCATTTTCCATGTAATTCTGAAATAGATTAGGTTTTTGTGTTGCATTTAGTTTTTGGGTCAAGTTCGAGTAAATCTCTAACTAGGTTTTTTTCTTATTTTGTCACGTATTGATTTTTAAATGGAATTCAAGTTTATTGAGTATTTGTCGTTTATCTCATCCATGTTTGTGATTCTTTCTCATTTCACAATCTTGCTTTCCCTTTCCAGTTCAAAGAAGGAAGCAAGTCTAAGGAAAATGAGACGGTTGAAGACTCCATTGACGCAGTTCGAAGGTAATCTTTCTTACCTTCAACAATATTTCTTGTCGAAAATTTACTTTTTATATGGATTAGGGTTTCTAAAGCTGTTCAATAGTTGATGAGTACGTATAATTCGAGATTAACGATGAACATCAAACCTCTAACGATCACTAAAATTGAAAGAAAAGAACTAGAGTGATCATTACGTGAAAGGAAAAGGCTCTCGTAACGATATTCTGCACTTAACCTTACGCAATCCTCAACTTCCAAACTTAAAAATGGTGGTCTATTTGACAGGGAACGTGTGAGGTCGACTCTGAAGGCGCCAAGAAGCGGTCGAAGAAAGCTGTCAACAAGGAAAAAGCAATCTGAGGATACTGACGATGAAAAATTCTTCTATTATTCTGGTTTTGGCCCAAAGTGGCTGGGCAAGAGAAGAGCCACAGATAAAGTTGAGGACAACAATGGTGCTTGCAAGGATACTGAGAATGGTGCTTCTTCATCTGATACAATGGATGCTAGTTCTTCAAAGGATGCGTCATCTTCTTCGATGTAAACCTGAGTATGACAAAAAGGGTTTCTTCTGTAAAGACAAAACCAGTGAGTTGCTTTAATTTATGTGGAAATCCAATTCTAACAGTCTCGGTAGTGACAGAATTTAACTTATATGAAGAGAAATGTAGAATTGAAGCAAGAACAACGAATTGATCTTATTGAATCTTAGAAGTATAAGTTTTTTCTTCATTCAAACGTGTTTTTATGGATGCAATTCACTAGGTACTAATTACCTTTATAAAGGGTACTGCAGTACGAAATAAGGAAAGATTAGGTAAACTTAATGGAAAGCCAAGTATTGTTTCTTTATATGCTCTGTGCTGCAGTGGGTAAGTAATTATATAGGTAATTAATACCGTACCAACAAAAAAAATATAATTATTTTCGAAACCAATGTTACTGTAATTTTAAATTCTCAATTTTATATAAAATAACATTATTTTAATTAATTATAATAAAAACCTTATTTTATTAGTCTAAGTTTGATAAATTTACTTTTGACAATTAATCAAATCGAATTCAAAATTATAAGCGCGAACTCAAACTTAATTACGTCTATAAATATATTTATTTATTTATTTATTTATTTTAAAATAACATTATTTTATTTAAAAAATTTTAAATTGAGCTGAACAAGTATGGGTAAGCCTAAACCAATTCCGAGCTTTCAAAGTAACCTTCAAATTTCAAAGTTTAATCCACTCGAAACAAAAGTATGAACAAGGTACTAAAGTTCTCAACATTAGAACATTGCTATAAAAATTCCATTATCATTATCGCCACCACCAGATGGATGAGAAGGTGGCCCGGTGATAGGGCATTGCATAAATATTATACGAGACAGTGGTCCGGTGATATATCGTATATAAATGTTATATGAGATCGTGGTCCGGTGGAAGACTCAGGAAAAGAAAGAAACTGGTGATCTCCGTGGCTTTCGTTACAGAAGGTAAAGATTTTTCTGGCCGGTGGCTTCTCCTACAGAAAAGATCTTTTATGTTGTCGTCACGACATATAAATACGTATTAGCACGAGTTTAATTTCACATTTCGATAGGTTTTTAATATATTTAATTTATTTTTTATCATAACACAATCTTTTTAAATTACCTAAAAAACGAATAAAATATTACGAAACCACAAAAAGCCCATAAAAGAGGAAAAGCTAATCACCACAATCTCGTGGCTCATCCTCCAAACCTAAGCCAGTAACAGAAAAGCTACACCGACCCCATCATCACTTGACAACGATCTGACCGGAAAGGGCAATTTCGTCTTACTGTTCTCAACGCTTGAAGCCTCCAAAATAAAGGAGGGGACATTTCCGTAATTTCGGTAACCTTTTTAATAATATATAAATGTCGCGAATACCACTCTCAAGCAAACGGTCACGATTGTGAATGGAGCAACAAAACTATACTGAAGTTCATAAACCGAAGACCACCGCCTCTCCTCCGGTGACCGCCCTAACTAACGAGTCAAATTCCGACGCCCCACGTGGTGGCACGAAACATCCGGTCTACCGCGGAGTCCGCAAGCGTCGGTGGGGCAAGTGGGTGTCCGAAATCCGAGAGCCTCGCAAAAAGTCGCGTATTTGGCTAGGCTCCTTCCCGGTGCCCGAAATGGCCGCCAAAGCGTACGACGTAGCTGCTTATTGTCTTAAAGGTTGTAAAGCACAGCTCAACTTTCCCGACGAGGTCGATGACTTGCCTATACCGTCCACTTGTACGCCCAGGGATATACAGGCAGCGGCGACGAAAGCTGCACATGCGATAATCACGTCAATGGAGAAGAGTGACCGGGATGGTGACGGTTATGGAGATGTTGATGATTTCTGGGGCGAGATTGAATTGCCGGAATTGATGAGTAATGGTCGGAGTTGGAATTATCGTAGTTGGAGCTTCGCCGGAGATTCTTCGACGTGGCAGGAAGGAGAAGCTTTGCACCATCACTCAATGGCTTGTCTCTGAGGTGTACAAGCTAGTGTGTCCTATATAGTTCCATTAATTAGCCAACCGAGCTCGCTGGTTAATTCTGTGCGTAGATTTGTATAATTGGGTTACAGCCTAATAAAACAGTAATATTATATTTAAGTTTTTAATATCATTAAAAAAACACCCATTAAATTTTAAATAGATAATAGGAACTCCACGAAGAATTAGCTTAAATGGTGTAAATAAGATCACGTACCTGAGTGATACTATTTTCGTTATGATTAATAAAATTTTATTTAAAATTTATATAATATATTAAAGTAAAGATCATAATTTTAATTAATATTTAAAAATCAATAACTTTTAATTGTAATGTCACAAATTGTAATATCAAGAGTTTGTATTGGACTTAACAACGAAGAGTGGCCTAATGACTTAAGCTCTTCACTTAAGGCTCTCTTTTATAGGAGGTCTTGAGTTCAAGTCACTCTAAAGGAGGAGAAATATAAAATTTGTCTTATTAATAATCCTCTAGCCTCTGAGCATAGCTCCTTGATCGGATCAATTACGGCCGCCTTGCTTCCAGCAGCAGTGTGAGAGTTGAAGCTACTAGAAAACTCGAAAGTTGTTGGGAATCTGATGCTGAGCAGGGCCAGCAATCAATCAACAGTTGACCAATCAAGTATGTGACGATTCCTTGTGCGCAGAAATGTACAAGCTACGTAATAATTTGAAAGATTTTGAGGTTCTAAATTTACATCCTCTAGAATTTTTGAGATAGAATTTTAGAAGCTTAAGATTAGTTCAACTAAATTAAACTAAGATACCTAATATAATCCAAAAAAAATTCATATTCGACTTGAAAGAATGGGTAATCGACTTAGAGCACAATATTGACTTTGCCTTCTTGCGGAGTTAAAGAGATTCCAATTTAAAGGCCCACCCCAAGTGCTATAAACATTTTGAGGAGTTTCCTCCGTACAAGTTGACCTAAAATACAAAGATGCAATCTACACATGAGCAGGAGAACAGATCTACCGTTGGAGTTAAGTCGTTGTTTTTATTATATTTTATTAAATTTTATTTTTATATTTATTTATGTAAATTTTATAACTTAAATTTTTTATTTTGATTACTTTATTTTAATAATATTCTATTAAATCTTATTTATATATAACTCATATCTTCTATTTTAATTATTTTATTTCAATCATATTTTATTAAATACTTATTTGGTTTAGTTTATATCAGTAGAGTTTTTTTCAGTAAAGTTTTTGTCAGTAGCACTTTTTTTAGAAGAGCTTTTCTAAAAAACTAGTTGACTGTTTAGCTATTATTTAAAAAAGCATTGTTTTTGAATGAGCTTCATATAATAGACTGTTTGTCAATAAAAAAATAAAAAATATGTTTAATTTTAACTATATTTTATTTTGTAATAAAAATTATTTGTGCATATAAATATTATTTAAAATATATTAAACAATATGTAAAGCACAATATATTAATTATTATATAAGTTTAAATCATATAAAGTATAAATGAAAATATATCTAACCAAATTTTTAGTATGAAATAAAAACATAAGTAAAACTAATATTAAAAATAAATACTAAAACATGTAAAAAAGTCAAATAATATTATATAAATCTCAGAATAAACATGAAGATGTGTTTGTGGGTATTGTGGAAATTATGTGTAAAACATCAGGATAAAAGAGTCTAAAAATTAGTTCGTTAATTGATCTGAAAAATCTATCTGAAAATATGTTTTTTAACTCTAAATTTAAACTTCTTAAAAAGTTATATTTTAGTTGTCAAAAAAATTATATTTATTTTTTAAAATACTTTTTTATTTTATAGCTTAACAATTATTTAAAAATAAAATTTTTATAGTGAAAAAAATACTTATCCACCCTCTGAAAGTTCAACCTAAATTCCATCTATGCGATCGCAAGATTCTTTTTGCCTCATGAAAGATCATATATTATGTTTAATATATAGGTAAGATTTAATAAAATATAATAAAAAAATTATAATGGGAAGACCCTAATTCTTTTTTTTTTTTTAAGGAAGCAGACCCTAATTCTGTTTGTGAGCCAAAATAATCTTGCGATCGGAAATTATGCGTACACACATTTCCCAAGCCAATATCCCTTTCTTTCCAGCGGCAAGCTGGTCCCTCACGACCCCATTACTTTAATCACATCAGTCCCCAACCTATGACTTAAAACTGGACCACTTGTCCATAGGCCACAAGTAGGTCCATTTGCTGTTTCTTTCTTTTTTTTAATTTTTTAGTCCTCAAATAACCCATAAAATTATTATTTTGTGATTAAAAAAGTTACAAATTTAAATCATAAAAATAATTTTTTTATAAAATATAAAGAAAAGATTGTATATAATTTATATCCTCTTTCAATCTTTTCAAATCTTTAAATTCATCTAAGACTTAAATTTGTTTTTGAAAAAGCCTAACTTAATCTAAAACTTAAAAATTAAAAAAATTAAATCTAACTCAATGGGACAAATTTCGTCAGAGCTAATTTTTCTCGGTATGCGTTCCACGTTCCTTGGCCTTACTTCTGAAATGGGTCTCTTTCAAGTTTCTTTATTTTATCTGATCTTGAATTTTTTTTACTGTTTTACATGGTCCAAAATAGAATTAGTGCTACGGCGTGTGAAAAGAAATTGAAGTTGAATGGAACCTACCATCAATGAGTACCTCGTCTTATTCTCAAGCTAAATCAAACTAAACTAAACATACTCAAATTCTCGTTTAAATTGGGTATGAGAAAAGTAAGATGTATGTAGTCATGTCCGCATTTCTAATAGAGATACAAAGACTGTTTTCTGATAGACCTCCGATTAAGATAAAAGCAACAACAAATAATAACAAACAAACAAACACAAACAATAAAAGCAAACAAAAACAAACAAAAATAAGCATATCAGACCAATGCAAGTACATCATTATATAAGTATAACAATATATGTATACGCGTAGAGACTATAACTTATAGAATGCACAGGAAAATGAAAATATATAAATTCATAAAGATGTAAATATGTGAGCAGGCATAAAAATATGTATACAAAAATTTTTGTATATCTCATAAAGATTTCATTACGTTAATTTTTGTATATCTCTACTTATGCCTGCTCACATATTTACATTTATGTATACAAAAATTTTTGTACAAAAATTAAAATCAAGAAATTAACGTAATGAAAAAACCAATAAAATAAAAAGAATACCAATAACATAAAAGTACACTAGGTAAATAATATATATTTATATACATATACACTTCCTATATGACCTATTCCTGATCTATCGTCTACTATCTATTATAACAGAGGTAAAACCTAATCATTTCTTATATCAGACTCTAATCTCACCCTAAACGTGTTCTACTTATCATAAGCAGAGGTCGTATCTTCATAGGGCTTCAGTAAGAGGGCAAGCTGTTGTGCGAAGGTACGGTGGCCCGGCAGATAGACTATCCGCCGAACTAAGAGTCTACAACCAATTTGTAGCCCTTCGACTCCGTGAAGGGCTACATATAAGAATAACAGGTCGAAACAATAAACAAAAAACAAAAATAAATACGTATTACATTTACTACTTTAGATCACTCGATGTGTCGACCTGTAGCTCTTTGTCTCCCTCACTTCAAATCACAAGTCACGTTCTCAGAGCAGTCTAAAGCCCGCTTTACCTCTCACACCCCTGCGTGTCCTATACGTCTAATATCGAAATTCTGCGTCGCCAACTGTTTCTATCGGGTGTCATATCCTCAGATAGATTTAGCGCTTGTAGGTCTAATCTGATCTGCTCCTCCCATGTCCTCCTTGGCCTCCCTCGACCTCGTCTTCCTTCGACTTGAATCCTTTCAACTCGCCTGACTGGTTCCGTCACACTTCTTCTGTACACGTGTCTGAACCATCTCAATCTCCACTCCCTCAGCTTGTTGCCAATAGCCACGATACTTAACTTCTCTTTGTACACCCTATTTGGTATTCTATTTAACATCGTACAACACACATCCATCTCAACATTCTCATGTTCGTCCTATTCTCAAGTTGTGGCAGGGTAAAATGAAAAAAGTAGAACATATACGTGGTTTAGAATATGTTCTTGTTTCTAATTACCTAAACTATACCATATAAGATTTTTGAACAATTATTCTGATGTAATCATTTTCATATAATGAAAAGACAACAGCTTTATGATATTAACAATGTCGTTAAATTTTTGTGATCTTTGCTATTCAAGCATGCATATATCTGGAGAGTTTGTCGAAGGAATAAAAGGAGGTTGGTTCTGCAATGTTCAATGCATCTCAGGAAACAGACTAGTGGCTCTTTCTGATAAAGTTACGTTTAATGCAGAACCAGCCATTAAGGGTTAAAAAATGTGAAAACGAGAATCTACAGATACGGAAAGAACTCAGTACAAGTGATTAAAATGGCTTTCTTCCAATGAAGCAATGAA
The DNA here is from genome assembly GCA_027575705.1 of Erythroxylum echinodendron. Classification (NCBI taxonomy): domain Eukaryota; kingdom Viridiplantae; phylum Streptophyta; class Magnoliopsida; order Malpighiales; family Erythroxylaceae; genus Erythroxylum; species Erythroxylum echinodendron. Next base: position 24,230,546 of record JANZXR010000009.1, on the reverse strand, counting down.
CACATGCAGGAACAGGTTTGAACTAAAATGTACATAAACCAAACATTCCAAGACAAGTTTTTAATGGATGAAACGAACCAGAAGAAGAAATAGAGATGGTTGTTCATTGTTGGTGTTAGGACCACGATGCTGATACCGACAAACGACGGACTTATCAATGATATGACAGTGATTCATGAACTGCTTGTCCTACTCCTATTCTTATTTACGGGGTTTCCTTCCTCCGTCGCTCTTAGCATTTGTCAGACTGTGTCCGGTCATTTTGTCCTTGAGCACAAAAAGAATGTACGCCCTCGTAGGGACTAGGGACCACAATAACTGCCCGTTTAGTTAGCATCTTAAACATGCACAAATGTAACGACATAAGAATTTAAAGACGGAATAGAACAAAAATTGAAGATAGTTAGGTGTTTGGTTGTGATGGACAGAACAGAGAAAAATGTCCTCGTCCTCAGGACAGAAATATGTTTAGTTGTAGTGGATAGAACAAAAAATAATATTTAATGACAAAAATGCCCCTACAGTATAATATATTGGAAAGATGTATTTTATTGGTTATTTCATAATTGTATCAATATTTATATGAAATGTATTTGTAACTCTAATAACATTAATTATCTTATTATTATAATTTTTGTAATAACAATTATTATTGATATAATTAA
>JANZXR010000009.1:24206231-24229781 GCA_027575705.1 Erythroxylum echinodendron | reverse complement strand
AAAATATAACTATTCATTAATTAAAATATTATTATCCATTAATTAAAATCTTTTAATTAATTAATTAATTAAAATATTATAATTAATTAATGAATTAAAAATATTATAATTAATTAATTAATTACAATATAATTAATTAAAGTATTATTATTACTTATGTAGTTAATAATATTTAATTAAAATATTATTATTAATCAAAATATAACTAATTAAAAAATAACTATTCATTAATTAAAATATTATAATTAACTAATTAAATTATTATTATTACTTAATTACATTACATTATATTTTGACTAAAATATTATTATTTATTAATTTAACAAGGCTATTTTGACATTTTTTCTTGTCCGAAGGATAAGAATTTCTGTACCACAGTTTTAGAAGGGACAAATTTTTGTCCTTGTCCTCTGAAGACGGAACAAAAATAGGTGAGTACAGCAAGTAAATAGGATAAAGGACAGAACTTTTGTGTCTTTGTCTACTGTTCTCACCCCTGAAGACAACAACCAAACCTAGGGTCAGATGCGACCAGAAGCTTAAAGTTGTCAATTTACAGGTGAGGTACATGGAAGGGGTAGTAGGTGGAAAGTTAATAAATAGCAATTGGGCCGGTTTTGAGCCACAAAGAAGTGGAACATAACAACACGCGTGAATAAAATGTAAAGGCAAGATGTGGATCGAATACAAGGTGGCCGGACATAGATGATCACTGCTTTAAAATAGTAAATGGTCTTGTCCCCATGCGCAAATGACGAGGAAAGGAAAAAATTTAAGGGTCCTTCAGTTTTATTTTTGTTTTTCTTATTATAATTTTTAATTTTAGTTTCTTATTTTAAATTTATATTTTTAAATAAACATAAAAATTATTTTATTATTAATATCTAATAAATGCATATTAGATAAAAATAAAGATAGACTATTTTATAAAAATAGAGATAGACTGTTATTATAAATAAATAAATAAAATTAATTTTAATCTCTTTAAATAAATTATTAAAATTTTATAATTTAATATTTATTTTCAATATATTAAATTATTAAATAAGATTTTATTAATATATTTTTAAATTAAAATTAATTTTATTAAATTATTATATTATATTATATTATTTAAATTTCATATTTAAATTTATCCTAAAACTGAACTAAAATTAATAAATTTAATTTATTCATAATTTTTAATATTAAATAATTATATATTGAAAATTAAATTAAACTATTCATATTTCTTATTAATATTAAATATTAAATAATAAAATAATATATATTTAGTTGATAATAAATCATATTATTAAAAACACAAAATAAAAATAAAAATCAAGTTTTTATTTTCATAAATTATGAAAATTGAAAGATATCAAAGCCAAAAACTCAACAAATTGGGTTCTTTTTTATTAAATTCCAAAAAAAAATGAATGAACACAAACATAATTATTAGAAAATTAATAATCAAGCCTATTCACATAAATTAAGAGGTTAAACTTCAATCATATTTGTTTAAATTAAATGAGAATCTATCACCATTAATAATAAAATAAGATTGAAGATACATAATCCTTAATTACTTTTTTAAAAATAATTTATTATAGATAACATATTCAAAAACATCTAATTTTTAAAGATTTTTTAAAATTAGCGTCAAACTTTTGAAAATTTCAAAAATAGAAAATAAACTTTTTAAAACTTGTATAAATCAAGTCAAAATATTATTTTTTATGATGTGATATATTTATTAATTGCCATGAAAATAATTATATATTAGTCACACAAATTAAACTTAATTTTAAACAGAATAATTAAGGTTTTAAAAAACTGATTACTTAATTAAAATTTTTTAAAAATTAAGAAACTGAATTTAAGAATAAGTTCTATCGAGTCTAACTCATTGTCATATCTATTCTCACTCTACAAAGAGAATTTGGGCCTGAGGAGCTTGTAAACCTTATCTTCACAACTAAGATCCACTGGAAGCCCAACTACGTACGATTAACGGATTTGAGTTCATAACTATAATATAAAAAAAAAAACTTTAAATTAAAAGAAATATTTAAGAAATTAGCCCCAAACCTAGCCACGTGTCGCGTGCAAGCTTCCTTCACGTCAGCTTCATTTTCAAATTTTCATTTTGCGCGACGCTGTAAAACCCAGAATTCGAAAACCCTAGCATCGATCAATCATGACGTGGACGCCGGAATCCCTCTCCAAATGCTTCCTCGACACCCTTTCTCCTTCACCGGAGCCCCGCCGTGCCGCAGAGGCCAAACTGGCTGAGCTCGAAAACAACCCCGAGTACGGCCTGGCTGTTCTTGAACTAGTTGCCAATCCCGTCGTCGACGAACAAATCCGCCAAGCCGCTGCTGTCAACTTTAAAAATCATCTCCGGTCTCGCTGGTCTCCACTTCCGGATTCCGGTGACTCCCCAATCTCCAACACTGTAAAGACTCAGATCAAAACATTGATAGTCTCTCTAATGCTGAACTCCTCTCCTCGCATTCAGTCACAGCTCAGCGAATCGCTCTCCCTTATTGGAAAATATGACTTCCCTAAATCGTGGCCCTCTTTGCTTCCCGAGCTCGTCTCGAATTTGCGTTCGGCTTCTGAATCCAACAATTACGCTTCTATTAACGGTATTCTCGGTACAGCCAACTCTATCTTCAAGAAGTTCCGTTACCAATATAAGAGCAATGATCTTTTTATTGATTTAAAGTACTGTCTTGACAATTTTGCTGCACCATTACTTGAAAATTTCCTTAGAACTGCCTCATTGATTGATTTGGCTGTAAATGCTGGCAGTGCCACTCCTGCAACCCTAAAGCCGTTGTTTGAGTCACAAAGAATTTGTTGTAGGATATTCTTTTCGTTGAATTTCCAGGAATTGCCTGAATTTTTCGAGGATCACATGAGGGAGTGGATGACTGAATTTAGGAAGTACTTAACTAGTAATTATCCGCTGTTGGAAGATAGTGCTGATGGTTTAGATCTTGTTGATGATGTTAGGGCTGCAGTCTGTGAGAATCTTAGTCTTTATATGGAGAAGAATGAAGAAGAGTTTCAGGAGTATTTGAACGACTTTGCTCTTGCTGTTTGGACTTTGTTAGGGAATGCGTCGCAATCTTCTGGACGTGACAGGTTAGCTATTACAGCAATAAAGTTTTTGACTGCTGTTAGTACAAGTGTGCATCATAGCTTATTTGCTGGGGATGGAGTCATACTGCAGATTTGTCATAGCATTGTGATTCCGAATGTACGGTTGAGGGATGACGATGAGGAGGTCTTTGAGATGAATTATGTTGAGTTTATAAGGAGGGATATGGAGGGGAGTGATCTTGATACTAAAAGGAGGATTGCCTGTGAATTGCTTAAAGGGATAGCTGCTAATTATAAGAATCAGGTTACTCATGCAGTTACTGCTCAGATACAGAATTTGTTGGGTTCATATGCTGCAAACCCTGCAGCAAATTGGAAGGACAAGGATTGTGCAGTATACTTGGTTGTGTCGCTTGCAAGTAAGAAAGCTGGGGGTACTAATGTTTCAACTGATATTGTTAATGTTCAGAGCTTCTTCACGTCTGTTATAGTGCCTGAGTTGCAGAATCAAGATATTAATGGGTATCCAATGCTAAAAGCTGGCGCTCTAAAATTTTTTACTGTCTTTAGAAATCATATACCAAAGCCTCTTGCTCTTCAGTTGTTCCCAGATTTGGTAAGGTACCTTAGTGCAGAATCAAATGTGGTTCATTCTTATGCTGCAAGCTGCATAGAGAAACTCCTGCTGGTCAAGGATGATGGAGGACGAGCAAGGTATACCTCAGCTGATATAACTCCATTCATGCAAGCCCTGATGAATAACCTCTTTACCGCCTTAAGGTTTCCTGAGTCTGAGGAGAACCAATACATAATGAAATGTATCATGCGGGTGCTAGGAGTGGCAGAAATTTCCTCTGATGTTGCTGGACCTTGCATTGCTGGACTGACATCAGTTCTGAATGAAGTTTGTAAAAATCCAAAGAATCCAATTTTCAACCACTATTTGTTTGAGTCGGTAGCCATTCTTATAAGACGAGCATGTGAGAGGGACATCAATCTCGTATCTGCTTTTGAATCAAGCCTATTTCCCAGCATTCAATTGATCTTGGCAAATGATGTTGCTGAGTTCTGGCCTTATGCATTCCAGCTTTTGGCTCAACTTATGGAGTTAAATAGACCGCCCATCCCAGCTATTTATATGCAAATTTTCACTCTTCTTCTCTCTCCTGAATCATGGAATCGAAACTCAAACGTACCTGCTCTTGTGCGTCTACTTCAAGCTTTCCTTCAGAAAGCACCTCATGAGATTAATCAAGAAGGAAGACTGAGCCAAGTGCTTGGAATATTCAACAAGCTTGTCTCATCTCCAAGCACTGATGAACAAGGGTTTTACGTGCTTAACACTGTTATCGAGAGTCTTGACTATTCTGTTATTGCTCCCTACATGGTTCACATTTGGAATGCCCTGTTTACACGGCTGCAGAAGAAGCGGACAGTAAAGTTTCTAAAATATTTTTTGATTTTTATGTCTTTGTTTTTGGTGAAGCATGATTCTGCAAGCCTTGTGGATACAATGAATTCAGTTCAACCAAATATATTTATGATGATTTTGGAGCAGTTCTGGATACCCAATCTCAAGCTAATCACTGGGCATATTGAGGTTAAATTGACTGCAGTGGCCTCAACCAAACTTATCTGTGAATCTCCCAGTCTTTTGGATTCGGCAGCTGTTAGACACTGGGGAAAGATGCTGGATAGCATTGTTACACTTCTGTCACAGCCAGAGGAAAATAGAGTGGAAGAGGAACCAGAAATGCCAGATATTGCACACACTGTCAGTTACACCGTCTCCTTTGTTAAACTTTACAATGCTGGGAAGAAGGAGGAAGATCCTCTAAAGAAAATCAAGGATCCAAAGGAATTCTTAGTGACTTCATTGGCTAAGCTTGCTGCTCTTTCTCCTGGGAGGTATCCTCAGATAATCAGTGAAAACCTCAATCCTGCAAATCAAGCAGCACTACTGCAGCTTTGTAGCACCTACAACCGTCCAATTGTTTGAGTAAGTCTTCATCTTATATTATGTATTGTCCTCGTGATCTTTTCCTGTCTGAGAAATTGTAATAGGGTTCATATACTGGATTAGATCTGTATTATAACTGCGATAGATTTCGAATCTAGCAGGAGCTTGATAGTCTCAGTGGTAGTCTTAACTTGCAAAAATTGCAAAAAGAAAGGCTCAAGTTAATGCCATTTCATTCCGGTGCTATTATAAAGGGGACATTTTAGCTTATCTTTAAACTGATTAATCTAATCAAATGTTAGAAAATAAAAAACATCTAATTGTGTTCATTTACAGAATGTTTCTCAAGAAGGTACTTTTTCATCAGAGTTTCAACAAATCTTTTCAATGTGCATTTATGGGTGGATTCTTCAACTTGTTGAATTGGTCCACGGGAACTGTTTGACAGCCTCCAATAGCTCACCTTACTAGAATGTGACGGTGGATATGTTATGTGGTCTTTCTTCTTCTGATAAAGCCCTCCTTGGCGTATTTGTGACGAGGTCTACACGTCTTGTTCAGCATACATCCGTTGGTGAATCACGGACTGGTATTATCATCCTTGAGTTGGTAGAGTCAGCAGTTTTTTCATCTGACTATGCTACACCGTCGTCACTGAGCTCGTCATTGCAGAAGAGAGAATGTCCTTTAAGAGGAAATACAATTCAAGAATCACTGGTTTTATATTGTTCACTTTTCTCCAGTGGTACAATTACAGGACCCTAAAACGGCCTGTTTCCTTCGGCTGATGGCTACGTTGACCTTCTTCCGAAATAGGGCCACACATGGGTGATGGCTGTAAGAACATCATAGTAACATTCTTATGTCATTTGCTATGCAATAAAGAGTTGGGAAGTTTTGGCATGTTTCCAATAGCCGGTTTAAGGCATAGTTTCTGTCATAACTGTTTGCAGGTTTCAATTGTCTAGGAATGGGATTTTGAGCATGTTCCGTCCTGAAATTATGTTAAGTCCGAATTTATTGGGCTTTGAAGGGCTGGCTGAAATCCAGTCCGATCGGGTCGAATTGTTTCTCTAAAGCGTCGATGTTTTGTTACTTCTTAAAATGACGTCGTTTTAGTTCATGAATTTAAGAGATTCAAGAACAAAACAATTTAGTCTATAAATTTAAAATAAAGTCATTTTAGTCTATAAATTTAAGAAATTTAAGAATCAAATTGTTTTTATGACTTGAATTTATAATTTTATAATCATAAAGGACTATAATATAATATTATATAAATATTAAATATTATAGCAATACCGCTTAAGTTTAACCAATCATTTTTGACAGAAGTGCCACGATTGCCCTTCGATGTTTTTTTTCCCGAAAAGGCCCTTTGGTATTGGTGAAGAAGCGAGGGTTTAAGTGACCTTTTCATTTCTTAATTATACTACTAATCACCGAAGCTTAGCATCACCCATATGACATGCATGCGTAAGGCCCTAATTATTGTCCTGACTAACTCCAATTAACTTGACCTTTTCACCTTAATGACATGTTCTACGCCTTATTTAACCACTAACTGGTGAAGATCCACTCATCTGAATAAGCCTATAACCCTATGATTACATAGGTTTGTAGGGACAGTAGCCTAATCTAAACCTATCTGTACATCATATCTATTACAGATGTTGTCACAAGTGGGCTTCTCAGGAAAGACAACAGCAAATTCACAAAGGATGGAAGAAAGGAAGGGAAGCAACTCTTTTCATGGCGTCATTTTCCAAATCTTTTTTAGTCATCATTTTCAAAGACATAAGCAAGACATCTCGGAGATGGGTCCTTCATTAATCAGTATTCTCTAATTAGGTGATTCATTGGATTTAGGGATAAGGACATTTAATACAAAATTTATTGCACATTACGTAAATTTTTACTGGATTGTTATTATTGATATTGTCGTATTAGCGCTAACTATAACTATAGTATAATTCGTACTTCTTCAAAATTTTAAGTAAAATATTTTGGAATCTTTGTAATATGTATTGAATAATAAAATTAGGGGTTGAAGGTTGAGCATGCCTAAAATCCACTCAAGGATGTAATTAGAAATTCTTAGGAGGATTAATAAAACTCAAGATTTGTGAATGCACTACACTTTAGAGGAATGACAGCCTCCAAATATTGGTTCCAAAGATAGCTATGATTGCCCATGTTTGTGCTTTGACCCCACCATCATATGGTTCGCCCATAGAGATGTATGTATGTATAGTGTAGACTAGACTTGGTCCCCCACCACGCACCATTCCCATCCCCCCCAAATTTGATTACCTACTCCAAGCACTAAATTGGTTGTCCAATTAGGGTTCTAAAACACGCCAATTGGAGGTGATATTGTAATGCTAGTTAATTTGGATTGGTGATAGCTTTTAGCTCATCTATCCAATCCTTTACCATTCATATGGATTACCATGTGACCCAACGGTACTCATAAAGCAAAAGGCACTAATGGTCATAGTATAATGGACTTGCCAATTTCCAAACTAACCAATCACGTGTCTCTTCAGTTGAGTTCATTTCAATATTAGACCTAGGATGGAATAAGTTAAATGAATGATGCTTTGCCTCAAAGGAACTACAAATCCAAACATTCCTTTGTGTGTGTGTGTGTGTGAGTGAGTGCAGAAACTTATTGTCTCCACAATCCCTTCTTTTTTAATAATTTCACAACATAACAACCGGACCACAACCTACTGATTGTATGCATTTTTAATTCATAAATTTGTAAAATCAAACTAAAGCACTTAAATTCTTATTACAAGATAGTCCAATAATACATTGGTAATAAGATTATTCTTGTGCAAATTTAAAAGTTAGCTTAGGAATGATGGATTGATTATGACCTGAAATTAAATAATCACATTTTAGTTAATTAAATCTTAATTTTAAAAATGACTTAATTAGTCCGAATCGATTAAAATAAACAACATTTTAAAATAAATTATGTGAAAATATCATCATTTTAAATAGAGATAATAGTTAGTCCAAAATACAATCTTGTCCAAAATCAACAAGTTAATCTTATTCAAATCGGGTTTTGAATCAACCGCCCTCTAATCAACGGATCAAATTCTAGTTAATCCAATTTTAAATTAATTTTAATTTTAAAAAATGACTTAAGCGGTTCAAACAGATTAAAATAAATAACATTTTTAGTAAACTGTGTTATTTTAGTGATAATAGTTAGTCCAAAATTCAATCTAGTCCAAAATCAAGAAGTTAAACCTTTTCAATAAAAAAACGTTAATTTTTAACAGGTTCAGATACTTAACTCGAACTCAATTAAACTTAAATCGTGCTTTCGGAGAGTTACAATGTAATGTCTAATTTTGATTCTGACTTATTCGATTGAATTGGAATAAAATTGTTTGGGAAGAAATGGACATTGGATTGAAGTTAGACTAAGAAAAAACAAAAGATGGGGTTGGGTGGATTGCCATCCGTGTGTGTAATCCAACTTTTTGCGATAAGGAAAGGCATATCAGAAGAAAAGTGAAGTCACTTGGCCACAAATCCTCTAGTTCCTGTGTTGCTTCTGTTTCTATTTATAACCCAATCCGGATGATTTGTAAATGGAGAATCAAATCAATGTCCTCAAACTGAACCCCACAAGTGTAGTTTCAGTTCAGATGGCAATCAATTTCAACATTCTCCACAACCTCGATCCAACGGCTAGGAACCCGTCAAACATAAGTCAAAAAGTGGATCATTATTTTCTGTACGGACGACTTGAGATTCCAACTCCACCGATCCCTTAATTGTGATTAAACAGAACAAACTATAAAATATATGTCTGTAATTAGAGTTTTAAGGTTATAGTTATAGTGGTTAGTAGTTAGTAGTTACTATGTTCTTGTCTCTCTCTTAAGGTTTAACAGCTAACTATAATTAACTCCTTTTCTTTTTTTTATTGAATAAAAGTGTTTTATTATTAATTAAAAAAATGGTGTCGTTTTATATTCATTTATCCATAAAACGACATCAGTTTAGAAAAAAAAAAGCTTAGAATATATTTAAAACAGAGGATATGATGCCAAAAAAGCAAAAAGCTCTCATCGTAACGGACAAAATTAGTAGTGTTGACTTTCAGTAAGGGCAGGTAAGAATGAAGTTCTTAATGACTATTGACGTATTATTTATATATATTATTAGTCCATTTTAAATAATTTATGCTACTAGTCTTTTTTTAATAATTAGCGAAATAATTAAAACCCTTTTTATAAAAATAATTTTAAGACTCGAATTTTGATTTTCTTATTTTTTCTTGTAAAAATGACTATAAAGTTTGATTCTTAATTGTTTTATTTAAGCTAAAAGTGAAATTTCAATTTTAAAATTTTTATATAAGTACAAACCGAAACTTACCATTTCAAAACGGTTAAGTTTAAATATACAATATTTGAAATAAAATTTTAATAAATAAAAATTTTAATTCTATTAAAATTTAAGATGATGTGACATTTTTTATATTTTAAAAAATATAAGAACTGAAAATTTGAATAATTTAATTTCCAAAAGGCAGACTTTGAGAATTGAAGTTTATATAAAAAAAACTTATGTCTCGATTATTTTTAAACTTATTTAATTTCTAAAATGCATGATAATAAAATCGACCGGCATATTTTAAATATAAATATATATATAATCATTTTTGTTAAAATTTTTATTTATTATTAATTTATTTTAAACGTTTTGAATTAGTAAAAACTCTTGAAATCTAAATTATTTGACCATGAAGGCATTAGACACTTAAATATCACGTCTTTTGTCATAAATCATTGATTGATTATAGTTTGTGAAGCAATGGACAAACTTTTGTGTTTTGTAAGTTTGTGGAGCCTAAACTAAAAAGTAGAAAACGTGGGGAATCAAATTGGAAGTAGGAAGTCCACTAAATTCCTTTTGGTGCATCTCATCCCTTTGCGTCTTGGGGGTGAAGAAGAGAACTAAGAACTCAAAAAATCCAACGAACCTATGCGATTGTCTTCACATGTTGGAACAGGAATTCCAATCTCCTTTATCCTTTTCTAGCTAGGTACCCACATAACCTAACCTAATCCTAATTCATGCTTGTATTTTAATCATCTTGTAGGGTACCCTAAAGCCTACCTCAAGGTATGTTGGTTTGTATGTCCACTAATTGAACTATGATACAAAATTAGTCCAAGTATTACATTCAATGGTATCAAGAAACAATTTCACAAATAGAAACAATATTTATACCACTTAAGAGTAAGGTTGCGTATTATTGAACCTTTTTAGACCTCGCATTTTGCATAATCTTTGCCAAATATTGTTGCTAAAAAAGAGTTTCACAAATATGAGTGTGATTTTTCATAAATAATTTACAATTTTTACTCAATCTGGATAAATAAATTGACCCATATTTTATATTTTTTAATTATAAAATACAAACTAAAATTAAATCATCTACTAATTGAATTTTTCTTTAATTCTTTTTTTTGAATTTTTCTAAACAAGAAAATTAATCCCATAAAAAAAGTTTCCAATAACTTTTGTTAACATAACTTCCTCAACAATGATTTTTTAAGTAATTTTCTTCAAATTATATTGCTTCAAAGTATTAAAAAAATAAATAAAATGAAAGAAAATTTATACCTATTATTCAATTATATTTATGTATATAATTTGAATATGAAAAATAAGTCGAATAGTGAAAAGAAACGTAAAACAGTAAAAAAAAACTTAGAAAACTCCACTTCATAACAATATTAAACCGTTCAACTTTTGAATTTGGTTTCTAACTTTTTTATTCAAAAAATAGATTAATTAATTAATTAATTAATTAATTTTTGTATATTTATAAAATTTTATAAGTTAAAATAAATAAATAAATTTTATTTAATAATTTTTAATCAAATTTTAAATTCCACCATTCTTATTAGTTTAACTTTTGATTTTTTTTTTAATTCAGCATTAATTAGAAGTTTGAAAAAGTATAAAGAAAGGAGGAGAGTAAGTGGGATGCCTCAAGGTTTTAGGGCAGCCACAGGATTGGTCAAGGATTTAATTGGTCTCCGCATGGGGTGTACATTCAAAGTTCCTTTAGACCCACCAATCATCAGGTACCTTTGCAATAATGTATCATGTGAGAGATGTCGATGAGGTCAACTCCTCCTCCTTCTTCTTCTTCTTCGTCTTCTTCCTATTCCTCTCTCTCTCTCTCTACACTATTTTAATCACTTATTGTTTTTACCTTAATCATAGCAAGTGGGAGAAAGGAGAGGGGAATTTCCATATATGTGTGTCTTTTAATTTTGGAAGATTCCTCTCAAGATACTAAATCTTTATGCCATGCCCAGAAATCAAAAGGAGCTTTTTAACGCATAAGAATCAGGGAAAAAGCATCTGGAGCTGATGATGTCACTGTTAGGGTTTACTGCAGCGTTAAAGCTCACGATTCAATGTCGTGAAGAATTCTTGAAGAGATATAAATCTCTAATCCTAAAGGAATCTACAGATTGGATGGATAAATACCCATATGACTTACTACTTTAAGTTAAAGTTGATTCATAATGTCTATTTTTACGCATGTTCATATGCTAAGATGGCTCAAAATCTATACGAAGAAGCAAAACCATTTATTCCTTTGCACAAAGTTAATCAGAATCTTACTGAAAAATGGCCCAAATGAACTCAGAAAAGAAAGATCAAAACAAGTTATATCCAAATTTCTCCTGTGATTAGTCAAAAGAGTTGGTTAATTCAGGAAAAGATATGGGAATAAAATCTATGTTTGGGTTTAGTTAAAAGCTAAAACTACCTTTTACCTTTTTTTTTTTTTTGGGTTTTTTTACCTTTTTATCTCGATTCTCGTCGAAAGAAGAAGATGCATATGACCCCTCCATTACTTCCATTACTTCGATTCATTTCACACCATCCACTACTTCATCTTTCTCCACCATTCCATGGCTTTAGATGTTGCATATCTTAACTGACCACCGATAAGGATGACAATGAATTGACCAATAAATTAATCGTACTAATTTTTTTAAAAAATTAAAAGTATAAAATAATTTTTTTAATAGAGTCTAAATTTAAATTGTTCAGATTTAAATCTACCTAAGACTCAACTCTTCTAAATAAAACGATGTCGATTTGCTTAAAATAATTGAACTTCAAACTAATCTAAACTTGAACTTGTCCTATAAACTGACTCATTGAAAATACTTAAATTTAGATTTATAAACTGCCCATTGCCATCCTTAATCATTAATATGCTCGACTTGTTTTACTTTTTATTTTTATTAAATTTAAAATAGTAATATAAAATAAAACCAAAACCAAACGACTCTTCAAACAAATCTTATGTAGGTAAGCAAGTTCATGCGGTTGAATGAATTCAAAATTAAAACTTAAAAGGCTTATACAAGAGGCAATTTAAGGAGTATTTATAGTTGTGGATGCCTGGAAAGTGAACCAAATGGAACCTTACAAAACGCCGGCCCGAAGATTCCGAGAGGAAATAGGACAGGAAGATGTGATTACATGGTGATGTGTTGATGTGTAAAGTAAATTAAGTTCCATAAGCACCAAGAAAAAATTAAAAACGAAAAGTCAGTTCCATGGCAACGACTAATCAAAACTTAATCTTATACTTAAATTAATGTTGAGATCTGGATTCCACTCCACCACTTTGCTTTTCTTAATATATGCCAACTAAATATATTCCCCGTCCGTGCGATCTCATACATTAGTCTAATAATTTGCACATCACCATCCATTTGCTTCAAAGAGGCACTCTTCATTTGTACTTTGAATGCTGCTTTTAACAAAGAACCAAACTACAACGTGGTAGACATTAAAACAAGCCAATGAGACTTGTAAAAGTGTACAGGAGATTTAGTACTATGCTCAATGTATCATAATGAAAAGTTCAGAAAAAATGGATTATTGGTTGGTCCAGCCAAGTAGTAAAAGAAATACTACTAAATAAAAGAACCTTATGACTTGTATTTTATATTTAGATTAAAGTTGTTGTTGTCCCACTTGATGACGAAAAAAATGCAATATGCGTTTAGATAAAAGATGATTGCTTGTAAATAAAAGAATAATAAGAAATGTCTGCTTAGTATTCCAACCCATGTTAGTGCCCTCAATTTTAAGCATGAGCATATTCTATTTTTCGCCTTTTAAGAATGATCGAGTTGGTAGAGTAAGAAGGCATGAAATTAATAAAGTTGGTCCTGAGATTTTGTAGGCCCGGTACGAATAAGAAGATGCGAGCCCTTGACTTTAATTAAAATAAATTAAAATTTTTTATTTTTAATAAATTACATTCCACAAGTAGTTTTTTTAAAAATAAAACTGGGCCCTAGGCAGAGGCCCAGCTTGCCCCTGCCCGCGGTCGGGACTGGAGGTTAAAAAGTTTTGTGTTTAAATTCCTCAACTTACACTCTTTCAACCGATTTGAAAATATATCTAATATGCATTTAAAGATAATGGCCGGAGGTTATTCCGTTCAAAAAAATAAAAAAATATTTTCCATTAGCTTATTATTACACTAATTATTGTATTATATCTTGATTAAAAAATTTAAATAATGTTTTAAAAATCGGACAAAATTAAATTGAATATTTAAAATTTTAAAAAATTTGTTGATATTAAATTATCATAAAATTAGTATATAGTTGAAGATTAAACAAAATTAAAGAATTTAAAATATTATTTAAGAAAGAGATTATTGTTGTTTATTGAAAAAATAAATTTTAATTTAAAATTAAGTAGTTTATTTACTTTTGTAGAAATTTATTATTTAATAAAATTGATCAATTAATTAATAATTAGTTAATTTTAAATTAAAATGGACACTGATTAAATTTTTTTTGATTGAAATAGTCAAGTTGATTCGATATTTTGATTTTAAAAAGATATTTTTAATTATTTTATTTTAACTTTTACACTTTTTTATTTGCATTCAAAATAGAATTTTAGGGTTGACTTAAAGAACAAAAAAGAGAAGTAAGTGGTAAAGTTGAGATTAACCCAGTATGCTCGGTGTTTTACGCGTGAAATCTTGTACGTCAACTTCAAAGATCCTTTGTTTCGTAAAGTATCTGCTGCGATCTTTTCCATTAATTGCTTTTCTACTAGGAATTATATATTCATATAATGTAATAAGTAATTTTAAACACGTTATTTATAGTTAGAAATATAAATTTAAAAAAAATTTCTTTTTGTTAATAATGACATTGTTTTGAATTTTAAAAAAAAAAAAATGATGAGTCAGACACCGGCCGACTCATCTCGACCTGCCTAGTCAAGTCAAACCAGAGGCAATTCAGACCCGACTTAACCCGGCTCGACCCGAACATTTCTAAAATAATTTAATAAATTATACAATGTCTTAATTAACATTAGAGATAAAAATTGTAGTATGTTATGAACTTTTGACCAGAGGGGAATTTGGAAGGCCCATACAGCGAAGTTTTCACTGTGTTTAAGAAAATGGAAGCGGAATGTCCTGCATCGAAAAAGGCAGGACAAGTGGGACAATGACACTTGTACAGAACAGCGACCAGACCACGTGGCCAATATCGACGTAATGACGTGATGAACTATGGGGAGGGACCAATTCATCTTAACAGGTATGAGTACGTACGTATACACATTTGCCCAATCACGTGCTTCATAAAATTATACACAAGACAATTAATTCCTTTTATTCATTGCACTCAAATTTTTATTATTCCTAAAAAATAAAATTTATTCTAAAAAATGAATCTATTATGTAATTTTAAAAATAAAAATTTATATCTTTAATTTTTTTAAAATTACAATTTTATAATTTCAAAAAAATACCAATTATTAATATATATCTTTTATTTTTCACTAAAAAGTTAGAATTATCATGAAATAAATAAAAGGCGCGTGTTGATACGGGGAGAGTGAAGAAGCGAAGCGCTTTAAAAATCCAAAAACTGAAGCTGACACATCAAAAACGCACAAGTCCCCAGTCACCGATGCGGTCGAGTGGGGCCCACTGAACCAGGGCTACACGTGGACAATGCTCATTGTAGCAATCTCCAGGGAAGTAATAATATCATAAAGCCTCAGACCAGAAACGAACTAGAATAAACAAAAGAAAGAAACGAATTTTTAGAGTAAAAAAAAAATACCCAACCCGTTTTGCCTGCCACGATCCAGACAAAGAAAGAGACGGCAAGACGTTAAGGGGGTAACGGAGCCAAAGTATCAGAACCCGAATCGAGTAAACGGTGACGGTGGTCCAGACACTGTTTGGTTTGTTGAGCACAACAACCGGCTTATTTATTGATGTGACGTGTAATCACTTGATTGCATCCCGCCGCCTTGATCAGAATCAGACGACTCGCGTTCCCTGTCGTACGGAGATCCCCTTACTCACCTGGTTGGGTTTGGTTAGGTGAATGAGCCAAAGAGTGTGGGACTGATGGGCGGGGATTATGGAAGGGGGGCATCTGGTTAATCCCACCCATCAAATCATGGGTTGGAGCGACTGTTTTTATCACCTTGTTTTAACCTTATATTACTTAATTTTATTCACGTATTTATATAAATTTTATATACATTTATAAATAAAATTTAATAAAATAAAATAAAAAGTGGTTAATCAGAACAAATGATGTCACCCTCAAACCATATCTTTATTTTAGTAAAATAAAATAATTTAGTATATATAATTTTATTAAAAATTCAACGAATTTACTTTAAATATGTATTATTTAAAAAGTTAAATTTTGATAAAATTGTATTCAATTCAAGCAATCATTTAATTTAGTAAAATGTGTTATTTTATTATTAAGAGTTAATTGAATAAATTTTCCAAAAATTCAGATTTGCATAATTAAAAAGGTAATAACAATAATAATAATAATAACACGCACAATGAAATACAAAATGTGAGAATTAAAAAATGTAAATTTAAATTAATAAAATTTATATGACATTTTCTTGATTTCTCCATAAATCTTATTATTGAAAAAAAAGAAGAATTAAACCAAGTAAAAATATTATTCCACTATTGGTGAATTTTATGCAAAGAATGTCAAACTATACACGATGCATCTACCTGGATGAATAAGTTGAGAAAAGCAAAAAAAAAGGATGAAAGATATAAATTTGGACTTAGACCCTCTTTAGTAAACAGTGAATTGTGCTATTTCATAGTTGATTATATCGCCTTGATCACCGATAATATCAACTATTTATTAAAGATGTTTGGTAAAATTAATTATTTAGTATTAGTTGTTGATGTGTAAAATAACTTATAAGATATGATTTTAAAAAAATTATAAGGGAATGAATATTATATTTTTTAATATATCGTTGAATATTCTTATAAGAATTTAAATTTTAGATATTTATTTACAAAAATTAAGTTTATAATTTTAATAAAAACATAACAACAACAACAACAAAATAATAATAATAATAATAGTCCAACGTTAAATTCTACTAATATGAATGATACAGCGAGTTACATCATACTATTATTTTTCATATAATATATATAAATTTTACTATTTAATAAATTAAAATATCTATAATTATAGTATGACACAAATACTATATATAGTAGTTATATACTAAAAATATTAATTTGTTGTGACTTTTTATATTACAAAATTAATATTATGATATTTTAAAACGTAAAATAATATTTTAAAATTAAATAAAAATAAAAAATTTAATTAACTATTTTATTATATTATTCCAAACTTTCGTATGATAAAAGAGTCTGCTGTAAAAACAAACAAAGTAAAAGTAGAGATAAAAATGAAGGGTGATATTATTATTAGACAAACAGCTAATTCCAAAAATTCTTTTTATGAAGTTTTTAGAAATTAGTTTATTAGAATTAAATAAACTAACTAATAAATCATTTATCAAATAAATCAATAATTTTTTAAAATGAAAAAAAGACTAAAATTTAGTCAATAAATTAAAAAACAGCTGGGAAATTATTTGCTCAATACCACTCTAGTCTAGTTGGTCATTGGAAAAGTGTACAAAAAGCTTTGCTATACTCCAAGTTAGGGTGAATAATAAATACCAACTAGGATTAGTTAATTAGTACTAAGAATAATTAATTAATCAAGATTATTCATAGTATTATGCTAATTGTTTCCTTCTTCTTCTCCATCATAACCTTTTTATTTTGCATTTATAAAAATTGAAAATGGGAGACATGGGACCATGAAATTGTGGGGTTTGGTTTGGTTTTGTGATGCTCTAAGTGAACAGTGAGTGCTTAGTTTTTCATGGTAAAAAATGGGAGACAATTTCACAGCACAAAAGGACTGAGAACCAGAAAAGGACTACTGAGTAGAGAGACAGAGTGAAGAAGACCAGAGCATAGGAGTGACCGAGTGAGTGACTCCAGAGAGAGAGAGAGAGAGGGGGGGAGAGGAAAGGATTTCTATACAAATAGGCGTTGTGGGAAAAAGCTGTTTTAGGGGTTTGGTTAATATAGGTAACGTGAATTCTGGGTCTTTCAGACACAAATCTTAGCAGAAACAGCCAACAACCAACGAGAGAAGGAAGAGGAGTACGAGAAGACCAACAACAACACTCTCTGAAAAGGTGTTGTCAAGAAAAACAGCTGTTTTTGTGCGACTGAGAAAACCAAAAGCAGAAGAAGCGGTTTTGTAACCGAAACAGAGAGACGAGGAAGCACATAAAAACACTCCATTGTTGATGTTATTGTTGTTGATGGCCATTTACCCCATCATGAAATGAAATCAATACCTTACATAACCGTCGTTTATCATTATTGACTTCTCTTTCTGCCTCATTAAACGGGCTTGCCTTTTCCTTTTCACTTTCTCTTTGCCGGGTTCTTCTTCTTCTTCTTCTTCTTCTCTGTTTCTGATAGAACTTGGCTTTTGCGATTGTTTTGATGGCTCATCCTGACGGTATTCAAAGAGGGTCTTCCTATTCTCGACTGGAAAGAGGTGAGGATGTGAGAAAGATTTATTCTTTAATGCGAAAATCTGTGGTTGTGGCTAAGAATTTGAAGAAAAGTTAATGTCTTCATACTTTGTTCGCTTTTGAAAAAAGAAAAAAACAGAGCAGAATGTAACTTGCGGTTTGACAATTTTAAAGTGAAAATGTTGGCCGCTGACAGAGAAGATTTTTAGATATTTTCTCGTATTAGCTGACTACTTGCATTTGGGGTTTTTTTAGCTAAAGTTTCTAAGCTTAAACCGTAAATCTATGGCTTGAGAGTTTCAGTTTCTACCCTTTTCTTACTTGGGGTTTTCTCAGCAACCAAACAGTGTCTGAGTCATGCCACCTTGTGCTCTTGTAGGTGGTGATGATCTGTATACAGAACTATGGAAGGCCTGTGCAGGGCCGTTGGTGGATGTCCCAAGGCCTGGAGAGCGAGTTTTCTACTTTCCTCAGGGTCACATGGAACAAGTAAGCAATTCTGATTTCGAAATATCTCTTTTGATCAATTTGCAATCTTTTGTTCTGTTTCTTCGAATTCTTATTGTTATTGGTTTATGTACGCAGTTAGAAGCATCAACAAACCAGGAATTGAATCAGCAAATACCGCTGTTTAATCTTCCTCCTAAGATCCTCTGTCGTGTTGTTAACATTCGACTAATGGTATAGCTCCTCACTTTTTTCGGGAATTCTTGTTATGTAATCCCTTTCGGAGTTTTCTAAAAGGAGAACTTATTTACAGGCAGAACAAGAGACCGATGAGGTTTATGCTCAGATCACTTTGCACCCAGAAGCAGATGTAAGTGAATTTGGTTGTTTGCGATTTCCATTTCTTGTCCTTGGGTGAGTGTTGTTGCTCATGTGTTAGTAATTTGAGTTTGGTTTATAGCGAAAGGAATCTAACTATCCAAGTTGAACTGTCAGCTTTTTTCATGTTTCGGTTAAACTTCATAAATATGATTCATTTATGATTACCTATCATAGAATTGAGATCTTAGTGATAATGTGCTAAAGAGGTTTAGTTCATCTTTCCAGCAAACTGAACCAACAAGTCCAGACCCATCCTTGCCTGATCCCCCGAAGCCAACAGTTCACTCATTTTGCAAAATTTTAACAGCTTCTGATACAAGCACCCATGGAGGGTTCTCTGTTCTGAGGAAGCATGCGACTGAATGCTTGCCACCTTTGGTAATATTTTCTACTCTGGTTGTCATCGACTTGAGCCTCTGGCTGGAATTCTTACAATCTAGCTTTTATATTTCCATAAGGACATGAACCAAGCTACCCCAACTCAAGAATTGGCAGCAAAAGATCTTCATGGTTATGAGTGGCGATTTAAACATATATTTAGAGGTAAAAATCTGAGTTTTCATTGTGTAATTTTACTGTATTCTGACTTTCTGAATAATTGAATACATTATAGCATAGCAGGTGAATGTGCAGTATGACTTTTGAACCTTTTTCATGTTACCTTGGCTCATAATCAGGTCAACCACGAAGACATTTGCTTACTACTGGTTGGAGTACTTTTGTCACTTCCAAAAGGCTGGTTGCAGGGGATGCTTTTGTGTTCCTGAGGTGGATGATTCAAATGCTTTTTGACTTGTTAGTTCCTTTTTTCACCCCCTCAAATTAAAAGGTCCATAACTTATTATTTGTTTTCTAGGGGTGAGAATGGGGAACTGCGAGTTGGGGTACGCCGACTTGCTCGCCAGCAAAGTCCGATGCCATCATCTGTCATATCCAGTCAAAGCATGCATTTAGGAGTGCTTGCTACAGCCTCTCATGCAGTTACTACACAGACTCTTTTTGTTGTGTACTACAAACCAAGGTTTGATCAATAATACGTCATTAGCCCTTTGTAATTGGCCTTTATTGCTTAACATTTAATTCTTGTGGATCTTATGTTCATTTCTAGGACAAGCCAGTTTATTATTGGGTTGAACAAGTATATTGAGGCTGTCAACAATGGGTTTTGTGTTGGCATGCGGTTCAAAATGAGATTTGAGGGTGAAGATTCTCCTGAGAGGAGGTATATCTTCCATGTTTTTTCTTGTTGCTTTGATACATTGAATTTTTCGGTTGAACTTTTAAGTTGACATAGTAGCTGTTTGATCAGATTCATGGGAACTATTGTTGGAGTTGGAGACATTTCTCCACAATGGTCTGGCTCTACGTGGCGGTCACTCAAGGTTGGCTTCAATTTTGCAACTGACATCTGAGCGCTGACTACTACATTAATGTGTTTTATGCTTATTTACCTTTGTTGTGTCCCTTACAGATTCATTGGGATGAACCAGCAACAGTTCCAAGGCCAGATAGAGTTTCTCCATGGGAGATAGAGTCATTTACAGCTCCTACTTCCTTAAACTTGGCTCAATCAGTTGTAAAGAACAAAAGGCCACGCCCCGTGGATATTCCATCCTCTGGTAAAGGAATATTTAGCTTGTTCTTATAAATAAAATCTTGCTGATTAATTCTTCTTGAACTTTTGGACTGACTAGAATTTATGAATTGGTATCGGTTCAGATGCTCCTGGTCTCTGGTATCAGGGATCAACTCAGTCCCACAACTTAACACCATTATCTGGTGCTATTGAAGCCCAAAACAGTGAAAGACAAGGTGTGTGGTCAATGAGGCAGAAGGAAATTGATAGCAATATTGTTGGCAATGGCAGCTGCAGCTCAAGGGTCTGTCCTGAGGGTATCTGCTCTTCGCCCCACATCAATCACAATGTATCTTTCAACCTTTTTCCAAATTCAGCTGAGGACCACAAAAGTATAACAAACCGATCTGTTATATCTGGTTATGCCTCTCCAGTACCATCAAGGCAAAGCAGTGGGTTGATGCACGATCATGTGGAGAAAGGGAAGAAATATGAGAATACTGTGAATTACCGGTTATTTGGATTTGATCTGACAAAAAGTCCTATTGGTATCTCTCCTTCAGACAAGGAACCTGTATGTCCAATTACTGATTTGACCAGCACTAAAGGATCTGTTTCATCTGGAGTTGATACTGACCGACCTCAAACGTTAGAGGCGTTGAAGTGTTCAAAAGAGCATAAGCAAGCTGTATTGGATACATTAACAAAGGAGGTACCCATCAAGCAGGAATCTACCAGTTCCACAAGAACTCGTACCAAGGTCAAAAATAATTCGGTTCAACTACCTGGTATCCTGATAGTTAGCTGGTTTATTATCAATTTCTGATAAGGCAGGAACATATTATCTTATGCAGGTGCAAATGCAAGGTGTAGCTGTTGGTCGTGCTGTTGATTTAACTGTCTTGAAGGGGTATGGGGATCTTATAAATGAGTTGGAGAAAATGTTCGAAATCAAGGGCGAGCTGTCTACTCGTGACAATTGGGCTGTTGTTTTTACCGATGACGAGGGTGATCAGATGTTAGTGGGAGATGATCCATGGTCGTAAGTAATTCAGTCTGACAGTATTCTAACATTATTAATCAGTTTGGTTCAATGTTAAGTTCACAAAATGTTTTTATATTTTCACTTGCAGGGAATTCTGTAAGATGGCGAAGAAGATCCTCATTTGTTCTAGTGAGGAAGTCAAGAAGCTGAGGACAAAGAACAAGCTTCCTGGATCATCATTAGAGGGTGAAGGGACTGTATTAAGTTCAGACTCTTAGCATAGCTCTGATGTCTCAACGATCTTGTTGTCCTGTTTTATATGTTCTAATTTTCTTTTCCTTAGTGGGGCGATGAGAGGAGTGGTCTTTTTGGTAGTTCAGTTTGCTCGGGTTTTTTGGGAGCTTGGACTATAGGATGGTGTAATGGGGACTAGAATTCTGAAGGAAAGCATATTGGCATGTAGTGCAAGGTTTATGCAGCGTAGACCTTGTCTCAGAATTGGACAGAAGAAGGGTGGAGCTTAGGATTAGAAATAGAATGTGTATATTTTGGATTGGTGTGGACTTTTAATTTAATCAACTTGTAAAAACATACATATAATGCTTGTGTCATGGTGTCATTTAGACTATTGTTTTGGAAGGTGTGAGCATTAGCTTTCACCATCATCAATACCTGTAACCTGTCCTCTGCATCAGGGAGCTCCTGCAACTGCAAAAGACGGTTTCATCAGGTTTTTCTTACCTTGAGCTCCTTTAACAAGTTTTTTACCTTTGGGACCATTAAAATGGCTTGGGATCCTCTTCCCATGGGTACCCAGAATGTGCAGTCCTTAAAACTTTTCACACCTTAATAATTGCTTGTGCTCATGGTCCCATACCCACATGTTACAGGCTCTGTGTTGAGTCTGCAGAGTTGTAATTGACCAAATTCAGAGCCTGAAAGGACGCTTACAGAGAGAGGTGGTAGACCCACTTTTTCCTTTTGGATGGTGATTTTTTCTGTTCCAAGTACTACCGGTTTGTATTTTGTAATATTTGGCATTCAAATTGAAGTTAAGAGCTTTAGGTCCAAGTTCCTGGAGGCAAGTTCCCATATGCATAGGGCAGGCGCGGAAAAAAAAAGGGTGGTTTAGAGATTGACTTGACAGAAAGAGAGAGAGGTTGGTTCTTGATTGTGTCTTTTGGCTTTTAAGTAAGTTTTCTAAAATGAAGAGGCAAGAGTTGCTTTCATGGAGATTGTATCTTCCAAAAGTAGGAGATGGTTTCATGTGGTAATGTTGACAATGAAGAGCTTTGAAAAGGTGGAAGTAAAACAAAATCTTGGTGACAACGACAGGAGAAGATCCGGGGAACCGTTTCTACCAATTTTCAAGTTTCAGCTTCAGATTCTTCTGTGGCTCAGAAGGAAATTTGATGGAGGAAATTGGTTGTGCGACCAAAATTTCCAAACTTAGTTCATACTAAAGAGCAGTGGGTCAAAAATGATGGGAAGTTATAAAAAAATGCATGAATCAATGAATTTCATATTATTCTCACCAAATTCTTGTAAAAGTCTAATGTTTTAAAAACTAGACAGAAAATTAAATCGATAAAATAAGAGGTTTAAAAGTTTAATCGGTATTATATTATTATAAAATTTGGTATATGTTAAAATTTAGTTTATTTTACTTTATAAAAATTAGTTAGATTGTGAAAAGTGGTCGATAAATTAATAAATCGGCCAGTTTTTTTTTTTTAAAGAGTAAACAACTCTCGTTATCTAGAACTAAAAAAGTCATATAAGGGAATTGGGATAGCATCCCAAATAACTTGACTAGCATGGTGATAGGCAGCTTTAGCTAAAGTATGAGCGCCTATATTAACTTGTCGACGAATCCATCGGACTTCAATATCTGGGCGAAGCCTTAAAAGAAAACGACAATCCAAAATTTCAAGACCAAAATTAGACAAGTCTAAAGAACTATAGTTTAAACTATGAACAACTAGTTGTGAGTTCACATAGAAACATCCGGAAGTATGGAAGTGATCTTGCGCAAAAAGTATGCTTGCCATAAAGCCATCGCCTCAACAATTTTAGCATCCGGAGTCCCTTCATAGTAACCCGAAATTGCTTTGATGAAAAGACCTTCTTCATCTT
>JANZXR010000009.1:24195390-24206131 GCA_027575705.1 Erythroxylum echinodendron | reverse complement strand
AAATAATTTTTAAATATAAATCACATATAATAGAATAAAATTTATTAAATAAATAATAATAATATTTTATATAATTATAATTAATAATAAAATAATAAATCTTTTACTAAATTTTTATTATTTTAAAATAGAAAATATATAAAAAAGTTATTTGTCACGGTTGTGTATGACTTTTTAATTGGACATAATTTCTGTTTTCGTGCCTATTTGGTTGAGCTTATATCAGTAGAGCTTTTGTCAGTAGAACTTTTCTGAGAAGAACTTTTTAAAAAAGTCAGTCAACTGTTTGGTTGCTAATTAAAAAAATAGCTTTTTAAAAAGAGCTTCATATAGTAGACTGTTTGGCAGCATAAAAATAAAAAGCACTTTTATTTATTTTAACTATATTTTATTTTATAATAAAATTATTTAAAATATAAAAATTATTTAAAATATATTAAACAATATACAAAACAAAATATATTAATTATTATATAATTTTAAACTATACGAAATATAAATAAAAATATATCTAACCAAATTTTTTGTATAGATTATAACATAAGTAAAACTAATTTCAAAAATAAATATTAAAACATATAAAAATTTAAATAATATTATATAAATCTCAAAATAAACCTGAAGATGTGTTTGTGGATATTGTGGGAATTATATGTAAAACATAAGAGTAAAATGGACTAAAAAATAGGCTAATTAATTGATACAAAAAATTTACTTAAAAAAAGTGCTTTTTTGAAAAGCTCCAAATTTGAGCTTTTGAAAAAGCTGTATTTTAACTTTTAAAAAAACTATTTCTATTCCAAAAGTGCCTTTGAAGTTTCCAGCCAAACACTCATTTTTTCTTTAAAATAGCTTTTGTGATAGAAAAAAGTACTTTTCTACCTGCCAAAAGCTGAATCAAACGCACTCTTAAAATCATAACGTTAAACCTCTTGCAATAATTATTTTAATATCAGGGGTATGATAGTCATTTATTATACATTACATTCCTTCCATTCTATCCATCTTCCAAATAATATTTCACTACGTTATATTATGAACCCTTCTATCTCTCCCAAACAACTTTTCACTATATTACATTCCATTCCTTTATAAACCATTCCTTTCTGTTTTATTCCATTCTCTTCCGTTTCATTAATTAACATCTAACCAAACTGGCATTAAGTGATCGTAGAATTGCAGGACTTGTAAATTCTACAATGGAAGTGGTTGTTTTGATATTATCGGTCAAATGTAATAATTTCCAAAATATTGATATAGGATTTGTCAATCTGTATAAACGCAATTCTTTTGTTGACACAAGCGAGAAAGAAAGCATTTGCATTATCCGTTGTAAGTATCCTACAAAATTTTCACATCTTAAAAATTTATTATTTATTATTTATAAAAATGACATCACTGTAAAATTATCATATAAAAATATAAATAGACATAATATAATAGAAGAATTTATGTATTAACTAAATAATATTATAACAAAATTCACACATAATATAAATATAATGTGACAATCATGAAAAAAATATTAATCTGATATGGTTAGTCACATCATCTGCATTACACAAAGAACTTAACGTTGGACTTTTGTTGTCAAAAATTGGAATATTTTATAATACCTTTTAAAATTTGAGTTAATATTACAAAATTAAATGAAATTTGTGAATTTTTTCCGTTTAACCCTTTTAAAATTATCAAATTTCAATACGAAAATATTTGGAAAAATGAATAAATGGTTGAAAATATAAATAAATATACTATAATAGAAGAAATTATGTACTAATTAATTAATACTATAAAAGATAAAATTGAAATTTTAGAAAATTTCAATGTAATTTGAGATTCTCCGTTGCATCAACTTGGTTGTATATCATGTTTTAGTAGTAATAGAGCGGAGTATTCGGTTGACATAATTTGCAAACTATTGCATCAATTCAAAAATTTACCTTATGCACGTCAAAAGATAATAATTACAGATTTCTCCGTAAAAAAAAAAAATTATGGGACGAACAAAAAGGATTCTTGGGTTGGTTGCTGTCAGCAAGTTCTATAAAAGAGCTCAAATCATTTCAAATTACAAGTTTCTTTAAGAGTTTCGGTCCATCTGCCTAAGGCTTCATCGTCGGAACTTAATGCTTACTAGTCTGAGCCCAAGGGCCTTAAACAAGACGTCAATGGTTTTTCTCTGTTGCTTGTAGGTCCCATGGCCGGCCCTACGTGTGAGATGTTTAATTATATAACTTTGTCTGTTATTTTCAATGTTTTTTATAATTATTAATTTTAAGATAATACTATTTCAAAATTATAAATAAATGAAAAGACTTTAGAGTTAAATAAAACTTTTAAAAACAGTTAAATGAGAAAGATCGGGATTAGATTTCCTTAATCAATTACGATATTCCTATCATATTTTATTAAATCTTTTCTATATATTTATATATACCCTACTTCAATACATTGACAAGAGTTAATAAAAAAGGTTGAAATAGATCGAGTAGAAAAGAGAATTTGACGGGAAAAGAACCCACAAATAATGAAACTTACTTTCAATGCTCTTTAATGGTTTTTTTTCCTTCTTGTCTGCTTCTGCAAACTCATCGTCGTCTTCTGGCTTGGTAAGTAGGGAGACCTTTTGCATGGTCAGGACAGGATTGGACAGGACAAAATCCAAATGATATCTGAATCTAAGTAATATATGGTAGACCCACCTCAGCTGTACTCTCTTTTTAAAATGAATTCTGCAACCCAACAACTCCAAGAAAAACACGAAATTGTGTTGTGCATCAAACACAAACAAGACAAATTCACCATTTCTGTAATATATATATATATAAATATAGTTATATCACTTCGTTTGGACACGTTATGGTGGTTGCTAAGTTTTTGTTTTATCTTTTTGAGTAATGCATGATTTGCATGGATGCCCACACCAAAACCTCATTATGTTGCAAAGCACTTCTAGACTCTGTAGAATTGCTCCACAAGGCATTTGTTCAACAGTAGTAGGCAACTGTTTTCCCACACGTTTCAGTTTACAGATGGGAAATTGCAAGATCCTAATCCTGTAGTATGTTTGGTAGAAATAGAAAAGAAGGGAAAATAAGGACCTTAAAGAACATTTCATAAGCATTGAAAATGATTCCATTTACTTTTCTTTTTCTTTGTTTCAACTTTTTGACTTCAGTGAAGTTAGTGGGGAAAATTTTCCAGCTGGTTTATCATAATTTCCATTCACATCTTTCCCACTAACAAGAAGAACTAATCAGCTAAGCTTGCTCATCAACTCGTGTTAGATTAGGTCACCTTAAGCTGTGGGCCTAAAGCACTCAAAACTCAGAGAAAGAAACAAAAGAGCACTTCGTAACCTCGAAAAAAGCGTTCATGTTATCCACACGGAGTTTTTGCATGAGTTGACACCTTCTCTGGTTCTTGCGGAAACTTTAGGGTTTGGGTTAGTTGAATTTGCTTCTACTTAACATATTACATCGACGAGTACTGTCACTGTGTGTTTTAGTTTTCGGATGCGCACTTAGTACGTGAATTTGATAATACAAGTAAGAAATTAACGAGTACAACCGGACTCGTGCTTGCTAAAACTTTAAATTCAAATTAAGAAATTTTTTTATTTAAGTCAGTATTTAAACTGAATTTGATTAAATATAATTTGATTTGTTTACGGGATAAAAGTATATACTGAACCTCAACATTTATAATAAAATACAAGACAAACTTTAACGTTTTGAGACACTCATCGCTTTCGAAATATACGAAACAAATTTTAAGCAGATGAAAAATTTAATAGGATTAACTCCGTGTTAATTAAATCTCATGTTAATATTTACTTGTGTTAGAGCAGTGCTCTAAAAGGTATCCGCTTTTAGCACTTTTATACAAACTTTATTTTGATTAATAAAGTGAAAGGTAACTTTCATTTATTTGATATTCATATTTATGAATTGTTGTCAATCTTAAATCAAGTTAATGATTTAATTATAATAAAATTCCTATCATGTACAACTATGCTAGTATTTAAATTATCCTTAGCTATAGGATTGATGAGACAGAACATTGTTAATTTGAATAGATTAACACATATTATACTCATTGATTTGATCAAGTAATGGATCTCATAAACTGTAAGCTTGAGACGTTTACAGTTAACATGTAGATGCTTACTAAGAGTAATAAATACACCGGAGGGCCCGCTACGAGATTATCATATAAATAATTTCTCAAATATTAGTGATTAATTTCATTATAGCAATAGTGCAAATATCCTTAGACTTGAGGTACTCAAGGATATTTTGGATACTGATCATGTGTTTTGACACCATTCCTTATTATCTCGAGACGAGGTCGCTCATAAGGTGATGATTGAGTATAGCTACTAGTATTCGAAAAGTAATTGAGTAGTTAATAAAGAATTAACCACTCTTAATAGAAGAAGATGATACCCACAACTTCTTGCCGTGGTCATTACTTAAGAATCTCTGGCTAGAGTAGATGTGTCATGAGGAGGGTCTTCAATGACATAAAGAGTAATGAGATCCCCAGGGCGAGAACCACTATCATTTTGACTAGATATGACTTAATCAGTTTAGTGGGAGTTGACACGTAGTCCGTACTCCTAACAAAGTGGGGTATAGAATGATAAAAGGATAAATTGCATAATAATTACCTATAGAAAGGTTCGTAAGTCGAATAATTGACTATCAAAAAGTTCGTATATCAATCCACTTACTTTCTGGTAAATTGGCATCATGAAACTATTCATGAATTGATCGGATTAAAAGATAATTCAAGTGGCCAAAAATTGAGAACCTAAAAGAGTCCCGCGCTTAAGAGATTGAGGAAATGTTTCGAGATAATATCATGATATGATCGTAATAAGAAATGTTGAAAAGGAATGGACAAAGTAAATATTGCATAGATGTCCAAAGTGGAGTCACGATCGTAACCAGATAAGTGAATCCACTTACTTTCTGGTAAATTGGCATCATAAAACTATTCCGTTGCTTTGCCATACACGTGATGCATGATCCCGAGTCTCTCCAACAATTTGACATTATTTTTTATTTTTTAACAAAAAGGCCCCATTATCATATGATAAGTGAGATCTATTCTCACAAATATATAAACGTGAATCTTACTATTACGTTACAGGTTTTTCTTTATTGTCAAAATTCTATAAAAGTGGATTGCACTATTACATGATTGTTAGTCACTTTATAGTTAATATGAAAAGTAATTATTTGACAAAGAAGTTCAGTTTTTATTTAAAAATATATAAATAATGATATGTCAGCAAAACTTTTAACTGAAAGATAATTAATCTCATTAAAATTAGATTTATTTTGAATATTTTGAAAACATTAAAGTTTAATTTAAATGCTTTGTATCTTTAAATTTCAAGTTGTATTTTATTGCAAACGTTGAGATTTCAAATACATTTTATAAAATTCAAATTTATTTGAGCTTTGAATAAATTGAATTTAATTTAAATTTAAACTTTTTACTATCTTTAAATTTAAAATATTGTTTCAATAAATAATTTATTTAAAATAAAATTATGGAGTTATTATATAAATATTATCATGAATTCTCATTTACGATTTTCCTAAATAATTCTACAATTTTGATTGTTAAACGATTTGTCGTGGCAACGAAAAAAGTGACATCTAACCTTTCCTTTTCCTAACAATACTCGTATTTACGTTTCTTTAATGAAGAAAGTTACATAACTAATGTGATGTATTACCTTCTCTGTTTACTTGTCTGTATCTTATGACGTAACGTGCCTTTTCTTTTGACGAAGTCGAAGAAAATGCTTACTGTAAGCCAAAATGGTCTTATAAAATACATATTCTACAGTTCTCTGGTGCATACTCATCCTTTTGAGAATAGTTAAATTTGAATTTAATTTAAATTTTAATTAAACAGACTTGACTCCGGACTGATTTACTTTTCCTATGGAAGACGAGGACTTTGGCTTTTGAATTTTGAGGAGGTTAACGTGTTGATCAGCACAAGGAACTCCATTCTTGATCGGAGTCAAAAGCTGAAGTTTGGATGAGGTTGAGAGGTCTGAAACACTGGGTTCTACGAAGTTAGAAGGTGATTCAAGTATTTGTTTGAATATGCTTGCCTCCACAGGATGAAAAAGGCATTACTTGCTTTTACTAAAGCGTATACTGATTCCAAAATCAGAGTCTTCTCTTCTCAATCAGCCAAAAGAGAAGTGGAACATCTCCTGCTTTTTGGTGCTTTTGTCATCTTGTTTTCTTTTGCTTTCCAATTTAAAATAAGAGGAGTTGTTTTAATTAAATTATATTTAAAATAAAGAAGATTTGGGTATTAATTGATGCTTTAAATTAATTAACTTAATAGTAATTTAGACATGATTAGACAAAAGGGTGTTGGCATTGATTGTATGAGACTGCTAACGACAGGAAAGGCCTCTGTTTTCCTCTGTTGCACAGTGTCTCCAGGTGAAAAGTCACAATATTTAACCACAGGAAACAGTCCATACCCATCCAAAGCTCATTTTAGGGACAGAGCTTACAGGAGAGGAAATGGGATCTGAAGCAAAAACAGAGCCATGGTCTACACCAAGATTACCCCTACTCTCGAGTCAACTGTCTCATGGACTGGTACAATCACCAGAGAGGTCAGGTACACTATCCCCACCACTCTACACCTCAGCCGCTGTGCCATTTCGCTGGGAAGAAGAACCTGGCAAGCCATGGCAGTGCACAACCCCATCAAACACCGTTGACTCAAGTCCAAAATGCCTTGAGCCACCTCCGAGACTTCTGTTGGATGCTTATATAGCTAAACAGCCCTCACCATCACCAACTACTGTGCTCGAGGGTCCTTACATGGGCAGATCATCAAGGTTCCAATCATTTTCTTTCAGAATTATCAGAAGGGAACGTCATGGGTCGTTTCGCAGGAGTTGCAGTAGTCCTGAAAGGTCTCAACTTGGTGCCACGGTCTTTAACAAGAAAGGTGTGTTCGGTTCTTGGCGTTGGGGCACGAGGGCTTTCAAGGGTAAAAGAGAGGTTGTTGGTGGAAGTAGCCACGTTTTTCCATCATTGGTGGATAGAGAAGCTGACGATGAAGAAGAAGATAACAATAGCAGCAAATTGTTAAAGTTTACCAAGAATAAAAGGCCTGGAAGCTTTTCTGCTGTTTCTCATGCCAAGCCTCCTTTCTGGGTTAGTTCTCATGACTTAAAATTCTTTTCTAAGTGAAACTCGTTTCTTCCTTTATAGTTCATGTTTTCAATTGCTTCATCATGAAATGTGTGATTCTTGGGACGACGGAGATAACCTTGCAAGTCATGTCCTGTAGTAAATGCTAACAGTATTATTCTAATCAGATAGGGAAAGATCCAACAATCTAACTCATTAGAAGAGATCCAAGAAGAATTTTGTTTACAGATTCTTTTTCCGTTCTTGTGTGTGAGAACCAAAGGCTATGATCAGATATTCCTTCAAGACGTCCTTAACTGTACAAACTCAGAACCAAAACTTGTCTGTTAAATGGTTTTGACATGTTTGATCGTTCAAACAATTAACCCTGCGAAGATAAATGTACAAGTAGATACAGTACAACACCGTAGAGTAAGAGCAAGAACAAACTAAGGCCAAAATTTCTGTATCCTGACACTGTTTCTGGTCTATATTAAACAACAGTTGCTCAATTCTGTTTGACATTTCTGCAGGCTACTATTTACGAGGGGTTGAAACAGGTGGTGCCATGGAAGAAGGGTAGGAAAGGAAAGAAGGATAGTTTCGTAATGTGACTTTTCTTTGCAAGAGAGGTACAGCAGTACAGCACTATATGGTCTGTTTACTAGTTCGATAATGAATATGCTATTTCAGAAAATGACACGTAATCGTGACATATCACATCATTGCCAGCTTTGATCTTCTGCCTAATCGGGCACTGTTTCATGATGGCTGCTTGATGCAAGTTTTTCCTACCACGTTCAGTTTTATGCCAAGATTTACTGGATCTTTTTCCATATAAAGTGGCCCGCCTAGGGTATGATATTGCAGGAATAAACCATAAAAATGTGCCGTCTATGTCAGTAACAGAGAAAGCAGTTCTTGTTTCTCCTAGATCATAGCATGTATACGTTTCTTTGTTAAGACCGATGTACCATCAGTTTATGTACTCAGCTCTGCTTCATTACACGTGGAAGCATCGTAAATGTGTATGTTTAATAGTATGGGAAGGAACAGAACACTTCAGCCACGATATGTGGAGCTTTTATTGAAATTTACAAACACCTTCTGCTACGTAAGAAAGAAGCCGAACAATAAAGTTATACAATTAGTTTAAGGAAATTTTTTTTGACAAATTCTCTAGTAAGATAAAGTGGCACCTAATCGGTGAATGATAAAAGTACATAATTTTTATAGTAAAATGATTAGCATAGTTAACTAGTCAGTTGTCGCATTTGTTACTTTTTTGATATATATGTCGATGAACAACAGTCTAGTTGTGAGAGAACAGCTCCTGTATACTCTGGACTAGAGGGTTAAGTGTTTAGGATCGTCGGTTAGACGAGGTGAAAAAATCAGACACTGCTTTAGAATTAACTGCCAGTTCTACTCGGCAGTAGCCCAGGTTCCAAGTCAATGTCAGCCCGGTATGAATACTCCAGAGTTTCGCGGTCAGAGGCGAGCACCAGCCAATGTGTTGCGAGAAGCTCTCTAATCACTGTCCTGAACTATCACGTAAAAGGCCCCAGCTGTGGCGGTAGACGAGGCCTGTTTTGCGGTTCTATCAATGTTGAGCTTGAGCCATCCCGTAGGGGGTGTGCTCCATCCTACGAGTCCCTCCCGCCGAGATGGGGGTCCAGTAGGAAACTCGAGATGTTGAAACCGGATAGCATTGCGGAGAAAATCTGCATAAGACAAAACAATAGAATGAGGGGAGGAAGGCCAATTAAAATTAATGTCAAAAAGAGTCTTGATCTTCCATTGCCAGAGGAACCAACAAGTAGTTCCGAATAACAACGCCTAATCGTGCCCGAGCACTTGCTGGTGTTGTTGAAGGTTGTGGAGAAGCCACTCTCACTGTTGGGTAGTAAAAAAAGCTGCAGGGACCAAGTGTGAATGGAATGTGTGCCACACTTGTCGGGCTTTTGTGCAGTCGCAAAGAACATGCAGTGAGGATTCCTCTCCACCACAATGAGAGCAAGTGTCATCTGTGTTGCAATGTAGCCGGAGCCTATGTTGATTGGTGAGAAGCCGATCGTGGCCGAGGAGCCAGAGGAAGGAACGAATGTGTGGCGAACCCTTCCACTTTTAGAGAACTGGCCAAAGATCATGGGCCACGGTGTTCTCCTGATCCAGGCTCATGGTATACGTGGAAGCGACAGTGAAATGGCCAGAATCAGAGGGGCCCTAAATCCATCGATTCGGCCCGAAAACGGGCTGAGGAGGAAGCGTATTGGCGATTAAACGACATATTGGTGGCGGAAGGTAGGATTGAAAAGAACTCCAATCCCAGTGACCATCCTGAGAAACAAAATGTCGGACACTGAGATTGCGGATGGAGGCTAAGATCGGGCTAACAGCATGGGTAATAAGGGTTCCTGTACCCGAAATTCAAGTGTCCAACCAGAACCTAGTGCGAAAACCATTGCCTAGCATCCACGTCAAACCTTGCAGGACTAAGTACCATGTAGCTTGAATGCCCCTCCAGACCATAGATCCACCAGGAGCATCCAATAAGGTGGGAAGGGCCGCAGGATTGACGTTATACTTAGCGGAGAGGACGGAAACCCAGAGGGAGTCAGGTTGAGTAAGCATAGTCTAACCTAACTTCGCTAGGAATGCATCGTTTATAGCACAAATTTTCTGGAGGCCAAGCCCCCCAATGCCGGAGGTTTACAGACTTCCTCCCAATTGACTAGATGAACTTTCCTATTTCCATTTGACGAGCCCCAAATAAATTGTTGCATTAATTTCTCCATCTCGTCACAAAGCCCACGGGGCAAACGGACAGTCTGCATAGTATAAGTGGGGAGAGCAGCTACAACAGATTTTACCAGTGTGACACGACCAGCCAGCGATAAAAGACTGGCTTTCCAGCCAGAAAGTCGTTGTTGGACCTTGTCTAGAATATGTTGGTAGGTACCGCCACGTACTCGTTCGTGCAGAAGCGATGCACCGAGATATCGTCCAAGATCATTAGTCTGCTGGAAACCGAGTGCACGGGCTAAACTATGAGTCCTGGAAGGAGGAACATTCTTGGAGAAGAAACATCACGATTTATCTTGATTGATGCATTGTCCCGACACAGTACGGAAATGATGTAAGACGGTGCTAATGGCGGCTACTTGGTCCAGCGAGGCTTCGGCGAAAAGGATGAGATCATCTACGAAGAAAAGGTGAGACAGAGGAGGACCCTGGCGGCCTAGACAAATGGGCTTCCAGCAGCAGTGCGACGCCGCTTGCAAGATGGATTGACCGAGGCGTTCTATGCATAGCACGAAGAGGTAAGGGGAAAGGGGGTCACCCTGTCGAATGCCTCTGGAGGTGTGAAAAGCGTCGCTGAGTTCACCGTTCCTAGTAACTTGGAGGGAGACACTAGTCACACACTTCATGATAAGCTGCAGTAGCGAATCAGGGATACCAACATCGATGAGAGTGTCTTGTAGGAAAGCCCATGATAATCTATCATAAGCTTTTTCCAGATCCACTTTTATAGCCATAAAACCTTTCCG
>JANZXR010000009.1:24162858-24195290 GCA_027575705.1 Erythroxylum echinodendron | reverse complement strand
GTGATGCCATGTGGAGTTCTGTAGTGATTGCACGTAGCGCTCCCTTATCTTAGGATATGTGTCGGAATGACCTACGGACGTCCCGGTACGTACCCTAGGGTAATGGGGTATTACATAACGGGCTACAGAGAGTTCCGGAAAGCGAACCCAGGCCATGACATGGGTAATTTTTCCAGTGGATGGGCAGAAGTCGGGATACTAAGGCTGCACTGACAGGGCGTGGCCGACGATGATCCATGGGCCTTGGGTTAAAGTGCGGATGTAATCATCTTCTTCCATGAATTTAATTAGGAAATACTCATTCTCTAAGTCAACCATTTTGATAGGTCCCTTAGGTTTCCAAAGTTAATGTAATCGAGTCTTGATTAAGTTAAATCCAATCAGTCTACCCAATAATTTGATGACAACTGCTTGTGTCCAGGCTTGATCAAGTTTCTGTTTGAATGTGGGGGACAGTTCGAGACCTAGTCCATAGGTCCCTTGGATGATAGATATGTCTGGATCCGTTAGTTCAATGTCGTCTTCCTCAAGCTAATTCAGTTTTCTGCCTCCTGAACTCGGATCTGAATTCCCAGAGACCACGACACTGTAGCTTGGAGGATTAGAAGGGACAGTTGGTGTTGGAAGTGGGAGGACCTCTTCCTGCTCTCAGATGCGAACTTTCTTCGCAGCATGGCCTTCGATTCCAGCACTTTGTTGGTTGATTATCGTCATGTTACCCAGTTTCTTTAGTTCCAGATTTTTGGGATTGTATTGAGGACTTTTATCAAACAAGTAAAAGGCAAGGAAAAAGTATGAAGGAAAGAGTTGTAAAGAGATGTTAGAGCATCTCTCTAACGGCTACTCTAACATACCAGCAAGTGTTTTTAGTGTTACATCGGTTCATGCAAACTTTCATGAAGAGTAATTTAGATCTTAAGGATGAAATCTGAATTAAACCTTAATATTTTAGAACGTTTAAAATAAAATTTAACATTTATAAAATTTTCAATATAAATCTTAATATTTAGAAAATGCTCAAATAACCCCTAATTAAACAAAATTATGCACTGAATTTAATTTTCTTTACAAACTGTTGAACATTTTTCAAATGTTAAGAGTTCAAACTCAAACGTTAGAATCTAACTTAAATTTCAGTGTAAAAGGGCTAAATTGCTCTTTCTGCCAACTTCCATACAAAACCTGTTAAGATTACCGCACTACTTCCACTTCTACAAGCTATAAGCCTCGGTTCAAATCAGTACCAGATGTTCAGGTACAAAGTAGACAAATAACGGGACTTCCAACGTTAGAGCAACCAAAAATAGAACACTAATCATTAATATGCGAAGTTCATGTGATAAATGGATGAAAGCAGTTGACTTTCATCAAAGTATCTCTCTTTGAAATCATTTAGCACTTCTGTTCAGAAAGTTACACCAAGAAATTTCAGTCTCTGCATTAGAAATCTGTGCGTTCAAACAACTGATAAAGATAAAAGATTATTTCATGCTGCTCATCTGAACCGGGAAAATGATTAGTAAACAAAGGTGGGAGATGTTTGAACTTTTGCTTGCCAATTGATCAAACCAATTCATCACTGCTTTTTACCCCTCACTCCTGCAACCACCTGCAAAATGGTTAGAACGGATTAGGCAGCCCCACTATATTCTCAGACACAGCACATGAATGTCCACATCATAAGGTATACTCAAACCAGAATTTACCCCCTTTTTTCATGTTTCAAGCATGGAAGTCATCAGAAGTGTTTATGATCCATCTACATAAAGTCATCAAATACCTAACCACAAACTAGTACAAAGCTAAACACTACAGGCAAACTAGGTTACAGAACCTATTTCAGAAGTGATGCCGCCATTATCTAGAAATTAAACTCAGAATTCCAAGGCCAGATAAGAAACAAAAAGGAATCCTAGGTCAAAAAAGCAAGTGGAGCAATTGCAGAAATGTGTAGCACAAATATCGCATCAACCCCAAGGGTGCCCTAGAAAATTAAGACTCTTAAGCATAATCATCCATTTTCTGGAGGGTAGTTATTATCATAATCCATGGGTGATGAAAGTACATTTGAGTGTGATGATAATCAACATTCAGTTCCGAGTTAACAGAAGTCATAAAGCACGTATAAAACATGATGCATAACTCCAGTCACTTGATACGTAAGGAGGAAGTACTCACATCACTCAGTACAGGCTGCGGGACTTGCTTGCCTGATTCAAGAGAGTCCAATATTGGCCTTACAACAGCAGGAAGGAAAAGACCTGAAATTTCACAAGAATGCTATATTAATAACTAGTAAGAGACTTAAAACTTCGTATCCATGTGATGCAGATAATAACTATTAATAACTTAAGGTTCAATGTCCATCTGATCCATAGCCATCTGCAACCTGTAAAACCACACAAAAAATAGCACAAGGGCAAACATCTCATGCTCCCAAAAGCCCATTACGCATCTATCTAAAGCTTATAGTTAAAGCTTCATTAAAACTAGCTCCTCAGTTAAGTTTTAATAGATCCACAGTGAAGTTCATCTCGTTTAAGGACAAGTACAACCAGATACATCTACATCACCAGACCTCAAGATCTCAGGTAATATGACGGGAACCATTATGTTCTTTCGGTAAACAAATTTTGGCTTCTCAGCCAAAAATGCTTCAACAAGTAATAAAACACTCATCATAGTTGCAGGAACTAAAAGAAAACCCTAATTTCAAGTTTTCTCCTAACCTATTCACACGTGAACTTGTCTAAATTCAACAATTAGATCACTCCATGACAGAAACCTAAAACAGAATAGCTTCCATGTAAAGTTTCAAGCCAAACAATAAAAACGCACCAATTTTGATTCTCATAAAATCACGACTTCCAACAAATCAACTGTATTTAAGAGGACAAGGAGAAAGCGTACCAAAGCCAGCTATTAAACAAGAAGCTGCAACAACAGGCTCTTGGACTATAAATATCTTGAGCTTCTCCATCACCGCCATTTTTCTTGCTTCGTCTCCGAAACACCCGAGTTGATTGATGCTGACCAATGCCGAGATCAACACAACGCCTTCTTGGACTTTGCCTAAAGAAGCTCGAGCTTTCTCGACGCAAGATCTAACGGGTCGGGTTACAACTTGTGGGTTTTACATATATGTAATATTCATTTTGAAATATAAATTGAGTCCTTAAAGATTCCTTCAGATAATAATAGAAAAGTAAAAAACAATGACTAAAAATTCAATAGATTCAATGTGTTCGACTGTAAAAATTTTGAATTATTTAATTCTTTGTTCAATTTCCAAATTTTTAGTTTGATTTATTTTATTAACACTTATTGTTAAAAACTGATCAATTTATTGATTAATCGGTTAATTTTCGTAAATTAATAATTTTTTTATAAACTAAAATAAATCAAAAAAATTTTATTTAATAATCCATTTTTTAATAAAACAAATTATTATGAAAATTTTTTAATCGTTTTATAATAGTATAATATTGATCAAATTTTTAATTTTAAATCCTTTTTCTTATAATTTTTTGATTCATTTTTTCGGTACAAATTGTTATTTAATTTTTAAGTTGAAAAGGTCAAAAAAATTTCTTAATGGTATTCTAATTGAATGTATTAATCTTTTCTTGACTAGATTATTATTTAAAGTTTCACTTTTCGAATAATTTTATAAGATCTTACTTCAATTTCTAAAAGCTGGAGGAACCTTTTTCTTTTTTAGGGTTTAAAGACGTAAAACATAACAAAGTTTATTTGATTTTATCTCGAATACTAAAACTTAATTTGAAATAAACATATGACGGTTTAAATAAAATTTAAAAAATATTATTTTATCAATTAAAAATTTTAATTTTAATTAAAATGTCCTTAAATGAATAAAATTGATTAATTAATATAAATTAACCATATAATTAATAAATTAATAAGATTTTAACAAAAATTATAAAAATAAATCGAATCAAAGAGTTAAAAATTGAACGGTTTAAAATTGGACAAGACAAGAATCCACTTCTTGTCTTGTCCAATCCAACATGCTTAAACATAACTATGAAAAGCATGAAACATGATTGACCCATAATACAACTAAGTTAAAACAATAATTTCAAAGACAGAGAACCCAAAATGAAAAGCATAACTTGCAAATTGTCCATTTTCAATACCATATATATTTGGACAAAATGAATGAAAAGTATAATGTTAAGAAGAGTGGCATAAATGCTTTAATCATATACAAGAGATCAAAGAAAGAGTAGAAGACAATTTCCATATATACGTGACAGCCCCTCATCCCACCAATCTGTACACAAACCAGAGATAGACTGATCACATGGAAACATAATCTAAGAACATATTTAGTTATAGAAACCAATAACCAAAAACCTACACATGGAGATATTCATTCATACCCAGTTAAATGGATTCCTGACAAGCAGCAGGAATTTATCAAGACTCTAAAAGGGCAACATCCATCCTACTGTCCATCCCAATAGCAATCCAGCACCAACAAGACCCAAACCTAATGCAAATGCAACAGTATACGTGCTGACATGTTTTCCTCGGTTTCGCTTGCTTCTTTTACCTCGTGCAGACTTCTGCCAGTTCTTCTGAAGTTTCCTGCCCTTCGGAGGTATCCAAGGGAGAGCTACAGGGAAGAGAGTTGATATCGGTCGATCGGTATTATCCTTGCTTGAATGGTAAAGCCTTTCAAGCTGCAGCAGTTGGAACCACTGTTTATAGGCAAATAGTTGTGAGGCTTGTTTGAAGAAGAGGTTAATGAGATGTTCCTTCTCAGCACATGCTTGCTTTGCTGCCGTCTCGGCTTCCCTTGCACGAGTTTGAGAATGACAAAGTGCTTCCAGCAGCTGAGCCTTGCAGGAATCACTTTCAGAAGCTTGTCCAATTCCTGTGGTATCCTTTTGTGCTGCAGTATAACTGTACTTAAAGATTGCAGGTTCCCACAAATTAGGAACTTTTAAAGAAGTAGATGTGCAAATAATAATAGAAGCACAGGTAGATGTGTCCTGTATACAAGTCTAATGAAAACTAATCTAAGTTCTGCAACATCAACAACCTAACAGGAAGCAAAACAATATACAGACACAGATTTATTATAGAAATAAGCAAATTGTTTATTCCAATCTTCTGTCAGTGAGAGTGCATTTTGAATTCGAAGTCAAGAAGAAAGCTATGCCGGCCACCGACTCTTTCGGGAAAGGAGGATCAAACCTAATCCCCTCGGAAAGTTTGAAGGTTTACCTTATTGGATTCTTAGGAATGGGAATCGGAAATCCATATCCATTTCTAGTTTGATTTCTCATGAAAGTTCCCTCCACTGGGTTGTCATCAAGGTTAGCAGATCGGGTTATAATAAATTCTATTAGCTTAGAAGTAAACTAATCTATAACATTGGCAACCAACCAGGAAACCTTCTAATGTAAAGAATTAAATCTTAAGTGTATTAGCTCAAAATGCTCATGGCTGTAGAAAACTGATATGTAAAGCATTAAATCTTAAGTGTATTAGTTCAAAATGCTCATGGCTGTAGAAAACTGATCTACATCATTTGAGAATAAGAATCCAACAGAAGTTATAATCTAGCATATACCTTAATGATCTGTCCGAACCACTCAGTGAGTTTTCTGCCGAGGTCCTATGTCTTCCAGAAATGCCTTCAGAATTAGGACAGCCCTTTGCATGGATAACAGAACTGGGACTACAACGACCATGAGCCTTCCGATCCAAAGACTGAGTCAATAGCTCATGTCGATCAGAAGATCCAGGACAAGCACATCGATATCTCTTGATGTTCATCTTTTGAGGCGGAGGGAGATCACAATTCTCAATATAATCAAGCGATTTTTGTGCAACCAATGTGGGCAAGTCATCTTTGTCTGTTGCTCGCCACCACGGAACATTCTTTTCACCAGCAATCCAAGGAGATTCTGGATCCAAGCAGTAGTCATCACTCTTTTGAGATTTGGGACATTCATTATCCATCTCAATCACCTTGGAGTTCTTCCTGGTGTCTTTTAGGTCAACAAAATGTTTTGCATCCTGATCATATGAAGCTTCTTCTGCTTGCTGCTTAACTTCAAGATCCTTCCCCATATAATCAGCATAGATCTTACAGTGAGCAGGCTCACTATACTTGGGGCAATCGCCGCATTTGCTGTCTCCAGTATCCTGTGAGCAAAGCTCACTAACCCTCGAGGGCGATTTTACAATCCCAGCTCGCAAGTTCTCCATCTCGGCCTCTAGGGAGTCTAGCTGTTCATAAGTCAATCCTTTCTGGTACCCATAACAAGGTTGCAACTGAAGCCACCATCTTGTGTCAGGAGACAGATTAGAATATGAGAGATTCCTGTTAAGAGGCATGAAGCCCGAAGAAGGGTTATCGAGCACGTCACCAACACCTGTCGGCACTCCTTCAACCAGGTTAGATGATGAAGACGATGATTGGCAGCAAGCTAATTTAGGAGCTCGTTTAGCATCCTCTTGGACAAAACACCGATTAGCTGTCCTCTGCCAAACTGCCCTTGCTTCTGCTGCCGCCATAGCCTTTCTCTATTCCATTCATCTGCACCACACAAAAAGCAGTTACCACCACAAACAGAGGAACAACACCAGACAAAAGAACCAAAGCTTGTTCGTCCTTCTCCTCCTCCTCAAAGGAGTGAACACATTTAACTTACATACGATTTGGACAAAATAAAGAGCTTTCTATAGCTTCAAATGCAACAAAATATCCATCACATTAGTAAATCCTAATCCCAAAGGGCATAGAATCCAGAAAATTTCATTCTAGGCATAATGGTATTTATAAAAAAACGATCTTTAGCTTTGAATCAGGACTTCACTTGAGTTAACCGTTGAACAGAAGACCAAGATAAGCTATCACTCTCAGAACGCAGTATGATCTCTAGAATTCCAGTACAAGTAAAAGAGCAAAAACAGAACTTGAAGCTAAAACATTCTTAGCAAAGTTGACCTCAACTCAAATCATAAGACAAGACGTATAGAAACATCACGGCAACATAATAAAAAATCTCTATTGCCAACTTAACCAACAACCCAGTTAAAAGATCGCTGTGTCTCACGTAACACACCCAAAGTTGCATCGTACAGATAAGGATGAGCACAAACCAAAGATTACATGGTTTGGATTAGAACTTACGCGGACAAAACAGATAACAAAAGAGAAAGAGCAGACCAAAACTGAAGAGGATGTGAACTGAACTGGATTAACCAGCCAAAACCCAAAACAGAAAAAGAAAAGAAAAGAAAGAAGAGAATAAAAGAGTATAAATTTCCCTTGAATTTGTGAGGAAGAAGAAATGAATCAGTGCGACTGTGTCAGTTGGTCAGGTTTTTGTTCTTCAGTTATAATTCTCTGGTGTCGCTTTTGGAGAAATATCAGAAGAAACGCGGATAACGTGCGCAACACGACGCCGTTTATAACCACCGCTCAACGTGACTTGTTACTTTCGCAACAGAGTATTGTGCTTTGAAACCGATTTGTTTTTTCTTAATTTTAATTTATTAAAAAAGTAAAAGGATTTGCTGCGTATGATTACACGTGGAGACCATCAGAGAAGACTAAACAGCGAGTGGGGCCCATCTTCACGTAAAGGATAAGACCGGCTATCCTTTTGAGGGCGAGGGAGCAAGAGTGATAGGGCCACGTAGGACAACAACAAGTCCGAATCCAACAACCTTTGTTCCTTGTTCGTCCCATGATAAATGTTTTTTTAAGACAATATTTATAATTTTACGCTTTAGAACATAA
Organism: Erythroxylum echinodendron; assembly: GCA_027575705.1. Taxonomy (NCBI): domain Eukaryota; kingdom Viridiplantae; phylum Streptophyta; class Magnoliopsida; order Malpighiales; family Erythroxylaceae; genus Erythroxylum; species Erythroxylum echinodendron. Next base: position 24,187,504 of record JANZXR010000009.1, on the reverse strand, counting down.
TCACTTAAAATCCTCTTTAATAAAATTTTGAAAATAATATATTATTAGATATTTTTTATAAACAAAAAGATAAAAACATAATAATGTATCAATTATATAATTTAAATAAATTAATTAACTTAATCGAGTTAATATTTACAAATTTTAATTTAATTTAATTTGATTTTAATTCTTTTAAAAGCGAGTTCAGATCTTCTGTTCTCTTTTTTTCTGTGTCTTCTGTGTTACATCCATCTCAACCATTCAATAAGTGATAAGGGTTGAAATAGATGGAACACATAAGATATAAGAAAAAAAGAGAAGGGAAGATCTGAATTGCTTGAAAGCAAAGATAATACTGGTGGTATGAAAGATTGAGCTTATGATCTGTGGGCAATAATGGGCGTATGAGTCTTAAGTTAGTGTTTGATGGTATAGAAGTTTGTCTAAACAATTCTCACTAAACAATGGGCTGTGTGATTGATTGCTCTTCACTCTTTCTACCGTTTTCTTATCGCTTGCAACATGAAAAGCATTTAAGATATACGGTAAGGTTGCGTCGTAAAGCCACTGCTACCCAAATTTGCCTCGTTTTGGTGTGACTTTGAAACGTCAGCAGTACATAGTACATACAGTAGTTTTCTCTTTTTGTTTGCAGGCAGTACAAATGTACAATTGTCTTTAAGATATTGGGTTTAGGTGGTTAGGTCGTTAAACACTTGGAACTCAAGCAGCAAGTACGCGTGTAGACAGTAGGATCGGACCAACACATGGTCTTCCACATTCGTGCACGTGTAATGGCGACGACGGATTTGGGCCACTCTCTCTCTCTCTCTTAAAATTCAAAAACTCTTAATTAATAAATAATGACATCTTAATTGATTTGATTCGAATAGTTAATTTTAACTTCAATGGTATAAAATTTAGATAAAAATTAAAATTTAATATTTAGAGATTTTATGATCTTACGTTATCCTAAAATTTATATATAATAAATATAAAATAAAAGGGACAATTTTGATCAAAAGTTTTACACAAATTGACAAATTTAACTCTAAAATTTCAAAGTAAATAAAACTCCAATATTTCAGAAGCGTTTAAATATAACTCCAAAATAACAAAAAAGTTGATAGATATATATATGATGCCGTCAATTTAGTTTTTAATATTAATTTATTTCTTCCGCAAGTCCTGTCTTACTTATTGGTTCTATTAAATTCCAATTTTTCATAAATGTGTTGATGAGATTTAATAAAATATAATAGGAACATCATAATTAGTACAGGAGATCTAATCCCGGTAATACAAATATATAATAAAAGCAGGCATAAATTGTTTTCTAAATATTTTTTACAATTAAATATTTTTAAAAATAAAGTATATTTTAAAAATATTCACACTTTATGGCCATGACGGATTTGGCCCCACTCTCTCTCTCTCTCTCTTTAATTAATGAAATGAAATAGAACGGAACGGTTTATAATCGAATGGAACGTAACATAGTGAAAGTTATTTGGGAGAGATGAAAGGATTCATAATATAATGCAGTGAACCCTTGTTTGAAAGATAGATGGAATAAAATGTAATGTATAATAAATGACTATTATACCTCTAATATTAAAATGATTGTTGCAAGAGATTTAACATTATGATTATAAAACAGAAATCATGTCTAATTAAAAAGTCATATTTGTGATTTTTATTATATATTTTCTATTTAAAAATAATAAAAATTTTAATAAAAGTTTTATTATTTTATTATTAATTATATACAATTTATTATTAATTATATAAAAATATTATTATTAATTATTTAATAAATTTTATTCTATTATATGTGATTTATATTTAAAATTTATTTATTTATATTTATATTTATAAACATATATACACAAACAATTAAAGACTAAATTTTTATATATTTTCTATTTTTCATTAATAAAAATTTTATTAATTTTTATTTTTTATTAATTATATACAATTTTTATTAATAATATAAAAATATTATTGAAGGTGATAAGCTTGTGGACTGTAATAAATGAGTTTGGAGAAAAAGGGGGTTAGGCTAGAAGAAATAATTGGTATTGAGAAAAATTATTGAGGGTATATTAAACAGTATGTATTTATTAGTTTACGTTTCATTTTAAACTCTTCAAATCGAAAGTTTCTTATTTTCACTGTTTATGATGGAATGGAACATAACATGCAACTATCCGCTTTCATCTCATTCCGTTCCTTTTTATTATGAAACCTTCAACTAAACGATAGAAGTGTGACGTTATATCCCGTTCTATTACTAACTCTTCAATCAAACAAGACTTTAATTAATAAATAATAACATCTTAATTGATTTGATTCGAATGGTTCATTTTTTAACTTCAATGTTATAAAATTTAGATAAAAATTAAATTGATAAAATTAAAATTTAATATTTAGAAGTTTTATCATCTTACGTTAACCGAAAATTTATATATAATAAATATAAGATAAAAGGGATAATTTTGACCTGAAGTTTTACACGAATCTACAAATTTAACTATAAAGTTTCAAAGTATACAAATAAAATCTTAACATTTAAAAAACGTTTCAATATAACTCTAAAACAATGAAAAAGTTGACGGGAATATAACGCGTTAGTTTAGTTTTTAATATTAATTTATTTCTTCTGCAAGTCCTATCTTACTAATTGGTTTTATTTGTCGATTAGTGTAAAAGTTAATGTCAAAATTGACGCTTTTTTTTTTACAGAGAAACTTGCAACTATTATCTTTTAAATGCTGTAAATCTTCGAATTGACGTAATAACCTGCAAATCATATCAACCGAATATTTCGCACTAGGCAAGCTTCATTTTGCCTTAATTTAACAACAATAACAATTCAGTAAAAGTCTTCTTGTGAGATTTGAAGAGGTTAAAAAATACACAACCTTATCTCTAACTAATAAAGAGATTATTTCCAATAAAATTTATATATAATAAATACAAAATAAAAATTTCCAATAAAATTTATATATAATAAATACGAAATAAAAATTATGAAACAAATAAAATAAAATATTGATATTTATTAATATATATTAAAATTAATAATAATTTTTAAAATAGTATCTGTATTTTAAAATTAAATTAAATTTATTAACTTAAATTAAACAAAATCAAATTAGTTGAATAGTCTCTTCAAATTTAAACTCAAAAGTTAGTTAAACTTGAATATAGGAGTTAATTTTGTCAATCATCCTCCTTTTGTTATCACGGTCTGCTATAGCTTTATTATCATTGAAGTAGCACACCCATCAAATCTTCTATTTTAATTACTCTGTTCCATTAAATCTCATCCATACATTTATGTAAATTTTATGTAAATAAGATTTAATAGATTATAATAGAAACATCATAACTGGGACAAGAAATACTGATCCCGATAACAAAAATATATAATAAAAGCAGGTAATAAATGTTTTCTAAATGTTTTTTTACAATTACATATTTTTAAAAATATTCATACTTTATCTAAAAAATACATATCTTTTATTAATTTTGTTAAGTGATACGATTTAAAAACAAGTGTTTATTTGTATTTTATAAAAATATAAAAATATAAGTTAAAAAATAATTTAAATTTCAATAGAGATAAAAAGATTCTCTAATTTATGTACAGAAAGGACAAAAATGAACAAAAAGATCAGAATGTAGAAATAGAAAATGAACAATTACACTTTACTAGGAACGCTCTTTATCTTTCTGGGTCAAAAGGATCAGTCGTGAATATATACTTGTTCTCCTTGACATTGGTCAAGTGCCTGGACTGATAATCACCAATCCGTCAATTCAATCACTAACTATCTTTAGAGAAGTTGGACCAGTTACTGAGTCCAATAAAAATGTTGACATAGTATCGGGCGTCTAGATCACGTAAATGGTTGGTGGGTAAGGAAAGAGCCAGAGAGAAAAGGGCTCATGGGTTGGCTGTTCCGCAGATAGATTTCATTTCCATGGTGTTGGTCATGGGTGAAATCTGAAGGTCCGAAACATTGGCAGAATCAAACAAGATTCAAGATCTCTCAATTGGCTATGATTTGCACAAGTATGAAGTTTGCATCCGATATATTGGCATTTACAGGCAACATAACCTGGAATCCAGAAATAGCACCTTCCTTCTGCAGAATATCTATATAATCTGCAACAGAACAGCAACTGCGCAAAATAGGGCTCTCGTCAGGTTCCACGTTGACAATCTTTGAACTGAATCAACTTTACAGAACCATCACCACCGCATGTAAGAAAACCACGAGAAACCACTTGAATGTCTGTAACAGCTGCCTGTACATCAAGGATATTGTTATGGCGGTAGCACAGATAAGAACCTAATAGTAGTTTCTGTTTAAGCAGAATAATGCTTAAGCAGGGCTTACCCTAACAACTCCACCAAAGCCCCGGGAACTTGGTTGCAGAAAGATGCGTCTATCATGCAGTTTTGGCCAATGATAAATCAACTTTGCTGCTTTAGCATCCCAAAGTTTAACATCCCCGTCTTTGCTTCCAGTTAAGAACAAACTGGTGTGTGGAATGGTAGATATTTTGGTGACACTTCCTTCACTCGGAATAAATTCTATGTTAAGACTTGAAAAATGAAGCTAATACATAGTCATCAATAGAAAAAGAAACATGTTGATACCTGAGTGGGCTTTTGGTATGTACCAGAGCATCCCATTCGTATTCTGGCCTGCGGAATTGTTACCACTCCCTTTCTTTGTGTCGGGTTCACCAGAAGATGAGCTGCTTCCTCCATCACCGTTACCAAATGTCCTGTATCTTTTAGTTCTTCCAGTTGCTATGTATCGGAAATCATGAAGCCCAATATCACCACCTTTACCGCCAGTTACGATGAGAGGAGAAATGGAACCACTTCCAATGTCATTGTCAAACACAGAAATGGACCGGGCACCACCTAGTAGCGTAGAAGAAAGAAAAAATAACTCAGCCACAGGAAAGGGCGATCAAATTGCTTCAACTAGTCCTAGTTTTAGTAAGTGGCTTTCATTCTACGCTAAAATTTAATGCTTTCTTGTTAGAAATTCAAGGTGTAAAGTCAGCACCACAGGAAATGAACGATTATCCAAACACAGCAACAAGAAAAGTATGTGAAGCAGGGGTAGGTCCTTGGCATCAAATGTGGGGATCACAGATTCTTCTGGTCTTTTATAAGTCACCAAAGTTGTCCCAGCATAGTGTAAAGGACTAGCCAGCCTTTTCTGCCTTTAGTAATCTATTCTATAGCTTCCTGCCTAAAGAAAGGGAAACGGGAAACAGAAGACAACCTTCGTGACAAAAAATGTTTGCTCGCGATGTTGTAGGCGGAGCCAATGTATCCCAGATTACTGCATTAATACCATTGGAGTTATATCCAGCTGCAGCAATAACTGATCCACTAGCAGCAACATAAGTGACATCCCTGCAAAAGTAGCAACAAATACCTTAGGGAAGTAGTCAAATCCCTATTTTGTGTGGGAAACCTTCTGAAGCCAATATCTCAGCAAGTAACCACAGACATAAATGGACAATTCATAAAGTGCAACTCTAGTAGAAGAAACTACGTGCACTAGTCAGGAAATTTTACCCCATCATATCAGAGATGTGAAAGTAAAGAAAATGGAAGTTGCAGTTGACTTGCAAAGTAAAATGAAACATACGATGCATAGCCACTAAAGCAGATAGACGATTCTGTTGGATAGATGTTGCTCCTTCCTCCAACTTCCAGCTGCCATGTACAAACAGTTCCATCTGATGCGGCAGATGTAAATCTATGTCCACAGCGGTCGAATTGCAAAGCTGATATTGATGCTAAAGCATATGGTGGAGGAACATTTGCAGCAGGAAGTACCCCATAAGTTGCAGTAGCTTTCTCCTTACCAAACTGCAACATCATGCTGCATGTCAGTAATATGTCCAAGTGATGATAATAATAGAGAACTGTAGTTCTAATCAAGATCTAAAAAGCAAATACATTGTTGATTATTTATCTCAAGCTGATCTACTGGCCTTATTTTGGAACATGTTCTGGTAGTAAGAGTGCTTAAATCATAACCGCGTTAAAAATTTATTGGCTGTTAGTCAAGATTAAGAGACAATGACACCACAAAGCAAGGATCAAGGCACTGGTAGAGCATATGAGAAAATTTTAGAAAGTCAAGAAGCTAGTCATCAGTCAGGCATCTTAAAGCATACTCTTCATCCTCGTCTCCAGACATGCTACCACAGTTGAATCACAGAATCAATGCAAGAAAACTTTTCAGATAAAATAAACACTTTATATCCCTGAAGGACAATCAGAAAGAAACTCCAGACCTTCTTCTAAGTACAGAAACTTTTGTTAATTCAAACACCTTGACACAAACAAATGCAATAGCGACACAGTTGTCATACCTCCCAAAGATATATATGTGTATTGCTGGAACCAACCAAGAAGAAAGGTTTCAAAGGGTGACCGGAGAGTGCCCTTGTACTTATATTAGCAACAGTAGCTGGTGGATCAATAGTTTCCTCAAAATCTTCCTGAACTTCCCAACCTAGGCCAGAGGCACCGATACCGGTATAGCCTGGTATGCCAAATGCTGCACCTGTTGAGTCTTTTCTTGGTCTAGTTAAATAATCCACTCCAATAGTTGCCCCACCCAAACCAAGGTGTGATCCTTTCTTTACACCAAGGCCAACACCAGGAGAAACACATGTTGGAACTGGGGTTGATTCAGTGCCTGCCCAACCATTTGGTGGCCAGTCACTAGTAGACCAAACATAGTCTGATTGATCTCCTGATGACGCTGCATCTCCCCAAGAGAAAAAAACCAAACCCTGAGGCATATACAATTGATATTAGAAACTCTTGATGAAATATTGGGGGTGCATCAATAAATAAAGTAAAAAAGGAAGAATATCAGGGCCATTAATGTTTAACTTTTCACTTCCAATTAAAATATTTCCCTCAACCACTGTATTTAATGCTTTAGGACAGATGAAGGAGTCATCCAGATACTTACTTTTCGGTTACTTGCAAGTGCAATCTGAAATTCATCAGTTGAGTTGATGCAAAGTGCCTGCAAGAAAATTAAGAGTTAACAACTATGACACAATACCTTGAAACTGAAAGAGTAGTTTTTAACTCAAAAGCAAAATCTACAGCAAAACTCTCCATCAATTTAGAGATGCAAGTCCATTTTCCTTGTTAGAGCTAGATCAATGACTTTGTGATTACATTATGGTAGTTTTTAACTCAAAAGCAAAATTTACAGCAAAACTCTCCATTAATTTAGAGATGCAAGTCCATTTTCCTTGTTAGGGCTAGATCAATGACTTTGTGATTACATTATGGACAAAAAGAAAGAAAAATTAAAAATTCAATAAAATGACTACCTCCAGAAGCTCCCCGTCTTGTTTATATATTTCTTTAAAACTATGGAAACAGGAAACCTCATTTGCAATGATCGCATCCTTCTGCCAGGAACTCAGGAAAGCAGGGCCATTTCGGAAGAGACTCCTAGCAGATGAGCCAGCTTCTTCATTGTAAGGACTACTGCAAATCCTATGTCCATCATCAGCTTTTAGATCCTCTGTCACGCCCTTAAACATGTCACTCCAGCCTTTAGATGATTTAATGTTCACAAAGCGAGGCCAATTTAACTTTTCTTGTTCAAGAGCCTCAGATATCAAGTTAGGGTCTGCACAAATATTCCACAATCTATCAAAATTTGAAACTTCATCTTTATGGCTCGTTCTGCCTGCTTCTTCCTGATGGAGTTGTGACAGATTTGATTCTTTTAACCATACAAAAGTAGATATGTGTAACCCTTTCTCCACTTTCTGCTGCAGGAGTGACCCAAGAAGCCTAACATGATGAGATGAAATATGAGCAAGTGTGTTATTCAGTATTCTAACCATTACGATAAAAGGATATTCAATTTGCTCCGTTGTCTTGTTGCTACCGCATCCAAAGTTCATTGGACTAGACAAGTAGGAAGAAAATTTGCCCCGGGGAACTTCCAAAGAGCTACTGTCTTCAAGTTTTATGGACAGCAAATGCAGCTTATGCTTCATGAACCTGAACAGGTGTTGCCACAAACAAGCCCCTATAATAACCTGTTTCTCATCATCTGGAGGTGAATGCAACCCTATTCCACTTGGCTTCTCTGATATAACCTTAGAATCCATAAAATTATCTAATGACAACTCGCAAGCCAACAACTCTGCAGCTTGGTGGATGATGCTCTTGAGATTACCAATATCTATTTCATATGGTGTATGCCCAGTACTACAAGATATTATGAGAGGTTGCACCATTAACAACAAAACTTTTGGATCATGCTGAAGCCAAGCAGATGCAAAGTGTACATAGTATTCAAATAAATCTAGAACGGCAAGGGTTCTGCTAAAGATATCTTCAGAGAAGATGCAAGAAAAAGTACTCATTGCAGCTCTCAAATTCCACAACATGGACACGATTCCTTGAAGATAAAACTGAGAAGCACAAGACCAAGTGGATCTTAGCTCCATAGAAGTACCATCTTCAACGGAATAATTTTTTGGGTGAAAGTTAATTAGGCAACAAGAAATAAGATACCGTGAAAGTAAAAGGGAAGTATCTTGGATATCCTTCAGCAATGGGTTAGACAAGACTGGATACAATGCAGGTTTGCCAACAGTATAACTTGTTCCTTGTGCCTGATTTCGGGAAGTATAGTCAAGTAAAATGTCATACCCAATAAACCATGATCCTTTATTCCACAGCCAGACAAAAATCTGCAAAAAGACAGTTTGACAGAATCATTTACTGCAGATAAAAAGAAAGAAGGTGCAACATGCACAAGACTGTATATAAAAGAGAAGGTACTACAGTTACAACAAAGAAAAAGAAAAGAAAATAAGAAGCAAGTGGGTCATATTCTAGTAGCTACAGACCATTTTAATTATGGAAGACGAAAACATGGTGAACTTTTGCTCAAACTTGGAAAGTCCCATGAAAAACTTTTGTTGAAACTCTTCTTTTAGTGTCCTGCCATGGGAGCATGAGGAATGTTGAACGTATCCCATGTTATCTGGCCAATCAGGATGTTCCATTGCCACTTTTGAAAAATACTGAACAGCCAATTCTAATTTAGCATGGGAATCCAGGTGCATGGCTACGTCTCCTGACAGCCAGTTAGAGATATTGCTTGTAGAAGGCCTCAGAACTTGAGGAAGATGCTTGTGATGATCACCACTTGATCCAGTCCCCTGCTCCATAGCTAAAGTAATGCTCAAAGGGGACAAAAGACACTCCAAGGCTTCTAGCTGGCATAAGAGATAGCGGAGTAATTATTTGCAAAGACAATAAGAAAATAGTTGCATGTCAGCAAATTCGATCTAATTCTAAATTTTAGAAGAGTTACGAAAGGCTTGTCATAGATAAAAACTGAATTACAGGAGAGTAAATCGCTATCCAGATATTCATTGGTTAAAATACTGGTTGGTAACATTAAGGGTAACAAGACTTTTAATATAATGATTAAAAAATTTGTAACCAATTCCCATTTTTATTGCTACACCTGATGTGGTTGAAATGGGGAAATAGGTAAAGTAGGAGACAATGTAATCTAAAGAATTAGAACTCGTAGGGACACATGAAATGTAAAGCAAACTTACAGGAAGCCCACATCTGTTAAAAGCAGTAGCTGACATAAAAGTTGCCCATCTACCAAGAATTGCAGCACTTTGCTCTCCTGCGGCATTCTTCAAGCTGTTCTTGCTTACCAGTGAAAGGCAATAAAGACCAACAAGGGGGTCAACAAAAGCAACATGGTTGGATGATTGAACAGACTTGTCAATCCCTGAACTTGCTGAGAAACCAAGCATGCTCAGAAATGACTGGCAATAGTTTCCCAGTTCCCACTGCAACCCCAGAGTACTTATTGTAAGTAATATAAGCTAAAGAAAATTTTGGAAATAGAAAGTAGGCAATAAACAATGTTAAAGATTTGGAATTCAGGGACCTGTAACATGCTTGTAAGCCAGTAATCACCCCTTTCAGTTGCGGATGGAAGTATAAACTTTGTAATTAAGTGCTGTTCTAATGGTCCACCACGACCCTCAACTAGCCTGCAAATTACTAATGCAAGCTGTTGATCACCTAGGTTCTTAACACAAACAGTAACTGCCGAATAAGTATCGCCCCCAAGCAGAAAGAAAGCAATAGCCAACTCCAGTTGATGTCTTCCCATTAAGACATAAGCATTTTTAAGAGCAGCTGCTTTATTTTTCTCCTCCTGCAGCAATTACTGAAGCTATTAAACAATAGATAATTGCTCTTACTTTCATTTTTGTAAAAGGTTTACAGTATTGAGATAAAAGTAACCATGGGAGCACAAACTTCCCTAGTAAGTTTGAAAAGCAAGTGAAGGACATACATTCACCATTTCAAGAACTGAGATGTATGCTTAACTTTAAGCAAAATAGCATGGTTCAGATTCATAAATGACAAAAGCTGTCATCTATTAACGACAAGGTAAAGAGATTCAAAATATCTCTCTAGAAACTTAATCTAATATCAGCATCAATACATACCTGAAAGTTGCGCAAAAGAAATGCAACTAATGGTTTATCTTTTTCATCTTTGCTAATTTTGAAAAGACCAGCCAATACTTGAAGTCTATTCAGTGCAATGTACAAAAGGGCACAATCTTTGGGATCTTTTTTCCGAAGATATTGGGTCCTTGCTAATTTCTCCATCTGCATTTAAAGCGATAAGTATCAGGATCAAAACCAAACCCAAAAACAATAAAAAACTAAAAAGAAGCAGACATTTCATAATGAACCTAGCCACTGCTAAAAAGATAGGGAATATGGCTACATGTTCTAGTATTAGACCTTTCAAACAAGATAGTCGGAAACCTGAAAAGAGAAAAGATTCCCTTCTACATCAGAAAGCAGTATATCATGTGCCCAAATCAATGTGGCCCGATTGCCATTTTTGTTCACTAAAAGAATATCTTCTCAGAATTTACCCTTGTACGCAGCTGTGAAACATTGGTAAACCAGAATCCAACACCAAGAGCACGCATATCATTCCATGATGGATCAGTCGGAAGAAAAGAGTTCAACAAAGTTTCCTGACAATCAGAATGGAAAGCCAAGCTCATGGGCATACTGTCAACATTCAGCTCTTCTAAGGAGGCCGATTTACCAAAGCTTCGGGAAAAACATAGCTGCTCAAACCTTAATAGAACCCAAAACCTTTACATAAACAAAGGAAAAACTGCATTAGGAATCACATTGATGAAGTGAGTTGTAAGAAATCAGTCAGTAGGTTCAGGCTACAACTTCCGTGACAAATACAACATTTTAAAGCCACAAATTAATCCCATATGCACATGTCCATGATAAGTCTCAATTGTACAGCATTCATGTCTTTTATCAGCATTTAAAAAATTGAATGTTATGCATAACAAAACTTCAGTAAGTGCCAATTCTTAGTTTTATAAAAGGAAATTTAAACCCAAGAAATTTTATAAATTTAAACCAAAGAAATAAACTAACATTTACCACCAAATGAAAGGAAAGATATGAAATGTATGCAACCTCACAGAAGGCATTGTACACAACTAATCAATCAGTCAAACTCAGAAGTACCTTCGTCCACATTCATCAAGATTTTCATAGGCTGATGCAGAGTGCTGAACTTCACCAAGCAGATCTATAATTGCAAGAACTTGCAACTTTTCTAAATTGGTCAAAGCTGCCAAATTATAGAACTTCTCAACAGGCTCAACAAAGCCAACAAGCTCTGACGATATTGAAGAGTACCTGGACATACTACTCGAAGAGTTGGAAGTTGAACTGTACAAAGCAAATTGCGGGGATAGAGCAGGTGATATTTCATCAGCATTCCATTTAAATTCTTTATTAGTTGAATCTTTCAAAAGAAGTCCTTCAAAGTAATTTGACAAAAGAATCGATGGGATAATCTGACTGTGCTTCCCAGAGCCACATCTTCTCTCAGAAATGTTAGTATCACTAAGACAACCAACAAGGTGCCTGATCGACATATATGCACGTTTCCAGTTGCCTAAACATGTTGAAGTTAATGCAGTGATCAAAATATGATAATTTTGGACTAAAAAATTAAAAGCAAAGAAATTAGTAAAGCCCAAGAAACTTTACAATTAGAAACGGATCAATCAAGATACCATTCTTAAGTTACCAATGGAGAAGATCAACTAAACTTATTGACTGAATCCACTTTATAAAATCCTATAATCATCATAAATTAAGCACCTGAATATATATTGACGAGCAGTGCCCTAGGGTGATAAACAGGTAATGTTTCCTTGAGATTGTTTGCTATTTCTAAGATGCTCCAACATCGATACATGGCACTTGAGCAATGGTTTTGTTGGGGCATAGAGATATGTAACCTGCTTGTGGGCCAAAATTTCACAACTTTACTCTCCAAAGGAGAAGCAGAGCTCCTTCCTGCAGGAAACTTATCAATTAATGATTCTTTTGAATCACCAACAACAATACCATGGTCTGTAATTATGGAGGAAGGCGTGTCCTTGTCTTCTGCCACTTCAGAAACTGCCATCACAAGCTTATTATGGACTTTGGTCTGCTGTTTATCATCACCAAGAGACAACCACTGACCAATTAAGCTAAAGTATCTTTCATGAATAACAACAGCTGTAGCCTGCGGCCCCCAAACAAAGTCACAAAAAGCAGGAAAAGTTTGCTTGATTGCAATACAAGACCAAAACTGCAGATTCAGTGCTTTTCTGTGGTTCAAGAAAATCTGAGCATTAGAACATTTCTGGGCATAGATCTGCAACTCATTTTGCAAGCAAACTCCAAGAACTAGCTGACCATTACCTAAGGCTAGCCATCTTAAACTGAGGACATCACCATTAATGGGCAAACTATCTTCTAAGACAAAGCTTCCAGCTCCCATAATGTTAACCAAGTCATATATGTGCATGATGCTAGTCTCTTCTACATGGCTTTCTTTGCAGATAGTTGCTATCTTGTGGCCACTATTAGTCAAGCATATAGCAGAAATAGGGCCATGATGTGCAACAAACTTGCCCACGAGCTCCCATGGAATGTGAGGAGTTCTATGATTTGAAGAGTTGCTTTTCCACAATTTCAGACTACCATCACAACTGGCCGTGGCCATGATATATGCAGGAACACAGGAACATGTATCTTTATGAAAGCCTAAGCTTTCTTCTTTAGGAATAAAATTCCCAGGACATACCACAGAAAAACTTGTAATCTGATCATGAGAGTGCGGTTCAGGTAATTGCGATGAGGAAGGATTAACACCAATACAGTATATCCTATGGGAAAAACTTTTTTCAAATCTCCACAAAAATGTAGTAGACTGACTTGTATCATCAAAATTACAAATGCAGCATCTTTCTGACAAGTCAAAAGAATGTACAGTGACTTCCCATGAAAGAGCCCGAAATCCCTTGATCCATACCCCTAAAAGCAAAAACTTATTGAACTTAAAGGTTTTTTTACAAGTAGAAGGCAGAGGGATTGCGAAGATATTAGTAGGACCACCTTCATAATGGCCATGACCAGTTACAGGTATAGTGCACAAGAACTGATATATTACATCCTTTTCCTGAATTTGAGAAACATCAACTATAAAGCAATCAATTCCTCCTTGATGTCCCAGAAGAAGTATGTGCTCTTCACCAAGTGTAGATGGTGCCCATTCCAAACAAGTATATAGGGAGCAGAAATCGTGAGTTACTAGTTTTCCACAAATTTGCCACGAGGGAGCCATGGTTGGGAGGTGAAGCTTGCAGCTTGAAATGGGGGAGAACAACCAAAATAGAAGCAAACCATTAGAATCTAAAGAAGCAGCAAATCCAATTTCATTAATTTGAGGATGCATTACAATTTGTAGAATTTTTCCGGTATGACCTATGCTTGAAACATCACTAATTGAACATGAAAAGTAATGCTCTATGTTGGAGACCGCTGCATTTCTATGTGTCTTTATATGGAACATAGACCAGAAGAAGGTATTACAAGGCAATAGATGTATCAAAGAGCATATACTTGGTGGGCCAGACAAGTGATTCCTTAATATAGTAGCCTTATCGAGAAGTAGCCAGTCCTTACAATTAGACAAGTTAGCTTTCTTAAAGTTGCCAGCTTCAAGGTCTTGCAATTCTTGTCTCCTCCATAGACTTACACGGGGGAATCTCATAGGAGAGACATCATCAAGACAGTGAATGACCCAAAAACTAATCAAAGTTCCAGGACCAAACCCAATCAACCACTCACACCTCCCAACCTTATCAAGCTCATTTTCTTTCCTCAAGAAGAAGCCATAGCTGTCTTCTCCATTACTACCTATGCCTCCGATTTCTGTTGCCCAATTCAAAAATACATCCTTGCCAAGGGTTCCATTCAGGGTTTGATTTATCTCAACAACAGCAGCAACACAAAATGACCGGTTCATGGCCTTGAAACCACTATTTTCCCTACCCAACTTTCTAACCTTCCCGTTATCTACCTCAGTCCATAACCTAACACTTCCGTCTAAACAACAAGTTAACAAAACATGCCTAGTCAAGAAGTTCACATCTTGTTGCGATTTCCTTTCTGTTGAAGGCCTCCACTGGATCATTGACACAGGCATAGGATGAACCAGGTCAGTTTTCACAAATTCTGATATTTCATCACTATAACACACTAACACAGATTTACTTTTATTATTAGATCCTATACAATGCAATTCATTACTATACGCTGCAGTAGCTGAAAGCCCCGCAATTGACAAAGTGGCAGAAACTAAATTTTGAGGCTCATCTCTTTTAAACTTCCAAGCTATTTCCCACGACCTGTTCTTCTTCCTCCACAAAACGACATCGATTCCACCAGCAATAATCCCATCACCAGAACCTGACCATTTGATTGCTTCCACCTTCGTGGATTGAACAAGCAATGAATTCTGGCTCCAAGAAAAAGAACCTGAATACATATGAGTAAAACAAAATCCAACTTTAAGATATTTAAAAAACATTCAACATTAGAAACACAGCCAAGCTTCCAACGTCCAAAATTACCTTCCACGTTCGCTTCACTATAACAGAACAAGCAGATACGGTTGTCGACCGCAGCCGCAAGTTCTCCTTCGGACGGCGTCACCGGGGACCAAGAAACAGCGGAAACAGGCGAGGAAGGATTGGTGGAGAGCTGAAAGACTTGACGGAGGATTGGACCGATTAGGATTTCGCCAGATGAGACAGGAGAGGGGAGGTGAGAGATCACCAAGACAGAGGAGGCACCATAAGCGACCCATGAGTAACTTCTAAAGTCTGGCAACCAGTCGACGGTGGTAGACGAACGGGTCGGGGCGGGAGGGATGACGTCAGAGCTGAGGAAAGTGAGAGGGAGATGATCGACGGGGTCCACGGCACAAACCGGTTTAGTCTCTGGCATTCTTTATGGATTTGAGACGGTGAAATGGCCGGAGGAATCAAAATTAGTGTGTGTGTACCGTAAGCTTTGTTTCAGTGAAGATCTACTCTCTTCATTTCTCTTCCGTAAGTTCCTTCTCCTTTTAGATCTTTCTTCAGTTTCTCTTTTCGCACCGAAGTGATTTTAAAGGTTAATGGTAAAAAGGTAAATAAGTAATAACGGTTGGGCCATAAATATAATTTTGTTTATTCTCATTAAAAGAGTTTTACCAAAATTAGTAAATTACAACTTTCTTTATCACTGCTTGAATATGCAATTTCTTGAATTACGAAGCTCCATAAACAATACGCGCAACCAAATCAGAGGGTATAACTGCAAAATTCAAGTTGTTTCTGTAAATTATGCATTGAGCGGAGAACTAGTTCAACCTTACAAAGAACAATGGCAAAGCACAAGTTTTGATTAGAAGCTCAAGGATCGTCACTACATTAATCTTCTTCTCTGTTACAAGTAGAAGTGTGTGTGTGTGTGTGTGTGTGTGTGGAAACCAAATCCATTCCAGACCATCTCCGACTACCCTCCCTCTTTTAATTCTGGTAGATTTCCTAGAGGTTTTCCACACTGGTTCTTCTCGTCATCAACATCTGGATCTGATTATTCACTCAAAGAGATCCAAGCGACACGAATCAATCACAATACTCTGTTTCTTCAAACAATTCAGCTGAGCCTCATCTACCTTTTATAGTTGCATACTAGCCAATCCCATCACAACCCCAAGAGAGGCGGAGTTACTCTCCCTATATCTTCCCCAACCCACCATCGTTCGTGCTTCTGTACCAGTAAGCACACAATCTCGTTTTGGAAAGTATAACGGCGCAATTTAGCGCGACATTATCTGTTAAATCTACAGTACGCCTGCAGCACATAAAGACGGACGATCTTACAAGAATTTCACCTGTGTCATCTGCATGCCAGAGGGTATCAATCTGGATCTTTAGAACCCCAGTCCTAACATGAAATGGATCGCTCCAATTGCTGCACATACCCGCCGCAAAACTTTGCAAGCCGTTGACAGGATCCGTTACGGCGATGGAGCGCAAACGGAACATCGCTCGAGGGATATGTCGGTGGTGGATGTGGACGGTCTGGTTTGTGAGTCGAAGAAAAGACACGGTGAAGTTAATGGCGAACGATAGTCCCGTGGAAGAGAGTTGTCATAATCAAGGCGTTGGGGTACTTTAACCGGATGACCAGCTTCAAAACGAAAAATGGAAGAAACAGAGACACAAAATCCATTGGAACTCGCAATCGAGAACTCTACTACTCTGAACTCGCAATCGAGAACTCTGCAATAAGCTGAGACTGACCTACCTTAGGTTTTACGATCTCCACTAACGGTGGGTCGGGTCACAGTGGAATGTACGTACCAGTCCATATCTCCCAACAAAATTCCCGTTTTGCCACTATTCAAAGTCTAAACGGGGCGTTTAGCGTTAAACCCTGCTTCTACCTCTTTCTGCCATATTCTGCTTCGGCTCAGCTCTCCGCCGTCTCCGTGAATTCCACTGGTAAAATATTGTGTTTCATACCGTATTATTTCAGATTTTTTAACATTAAGGTGATGATTGATTCGGAGGGTTTTTGATCTTGTTTATCATCTCTTTTAAGTGGTTGAGTGATTTGGGTATGAGCTAATTTCGCATATGCCTTCTGTAATCGTTGGAGTCTGTGCGGCGGTTTGTCTTTGAAAAAAGCTTCTTGCTTATACTGTAACTGATCTGCAGCTGCGGATTTCTGGATTGGGCTTTAACCTATTCTTGCCGATAGTGATGGGAACTGAAGAACCCAGAGATCCATTCAAAGGGGTTGACTGGAAAGCAATAGGTAGTGAACTACAGAACGACCCTAGTGCTGGGTCTAAGCCAGTCGTAAAGAAACGGCTTCCCCGGAAAATTAGGCAAATTCCAGAGTGCTATTTCTTTCCTCGAATGTCTTTACCCAAAACCATTGCTTACTTTGGGGCTTGCGCTGCAGCTGGAGTTGGTGCTGGTATGCTGATAGAGATGTGGATGAACAAGAAAGTTAAAGGTATTACTGCTTCTGTTTATGGCTTATTGTGCTGATCTTGTTACACAGTATGCATTTTGAGATTGCAGTCTTAGCAATTACCCCTTACGTTTCAATTGACTTGATTTGATATGTTCAAGAAAGTTCATGATATGCTGATGGCTCTCTGCGAGGAGTCAAGTGTGATAGCTGGTTCCAGCGTAGGTATGGCTAACAGGTGCATGTTCTTGTGTTTCAGAGGATGGAGGCATTGTGTGGGAATTCGAGAAATAAATGTCTTGATGCATAATGACGAGAGATTGTTGATGAGTTGCTTTGTTCTTCAGTAATTCGCTGACATTGACGTTCTGGATCTAGAATGATACAGAGGGAAATTAATATGAGAGAAATGTAATGCTCTTGAACTGTGTATTTCTTTGTAAACTTTCTGGTTCCTGTTCAGAAGCATGTTCTTTGTTTTACTTTTAATAAGAGGTTATCTCTGATTCTTTGCGCCAAGTTTTCTGCTTGACCTCATCTTTCAGTGTAATGCTCATACATTATTCCGTCAACAACTCCATTCTTTCCCCAGACAGGGTGGGCTTTGATTTCTTCTAATGAGCTGGCCATAAAGTACTGTACTTTTGACAATTTCCCTGGTTGCTATGCTTAAAAAACGTTCCGAATCAACCTCACCTGAAATTAAGGAATAAACTTTAATCTGAATGGAATTTAGATCGGATTTATGTTTTAAGAAAAAAAATTGGGTTTCAGACTCAAGGAATTGATCCTATCTGACCCGAACCCAAAGTTTTGCCTGAGAACCGAACTCCGGAGTTGTGCCCAGTCCTTTGGCAAGCTTACTGGTTACAGTGCTGCTCTTAACAACCATGGATGCTTCCTTCTGTTGCTGCTGGATGAAGTCAGTAGAAATCCCCTTAACAGGATCGAAGTGCGATGGGATTGTTTAAGAGGAAAATTGCAGAGGATTCTTGCACATAACAAAAAAGATAGTTATAAGATATTGTGAGTCCTGGGTTCTGCATTGTATACTGATCACGAAATGAAAAGAAATTTGCGCATCCGGGGAATCGAACCCCGGTCAGTACCGTGGGAGGGTACTATGATACCACTACACCAGATGCGCTTACCTGTATGAGTGGTTGCCACAAAAATTACATACTCAATGTTTACGAGACTGACAATGCCAATTTTCATTACTATATTCTCTTGCTTAATCAAGATGATGCGATTGGTTGAGTTTGGGACGAAGATGATATTGTTTACTAATTGTCATGGTCCACAATGTCGCTTTATTTGCCTCAAAAGTTTAATAGACTTACGTTAGGTAACATGTCAATTTACTAACTTCTTAGAAAAATAAATAAAACCTCTTTTCAACTCCCCCTAACTAACCTAATACTTCAGGATTTAGTAATTACTAGGCAGGCCTCGATTACTTTTCTGTATTAGTTAGATGTAATATGTTTCAGAGTCTTGACCATTCATTAAAGTTTTATCTAAGACCTTTTATGGACTAATTCATTGATGTGATGCTTTATGTTTTTCTCTTTATATATATATATATATATATATAACTTTATTAATTTGCCAACTTATTGTATCTTCAATTGATAGTATTTCATCTTTTGGTATGAATTGTTTACCAGAAAATTTCTTGGAGTTAACTTCCGTTAAAAAAAATTAACGTAAGTTGTGATGTGGCAATGTTAAGCCACGTGGTCCTATTAGAACATGTTAAAGTGACCTAAACATACATGTGTACTAATTGTTTGACCCAAAAACCTGACCCACCTTAACTGACTCGACTTAACCTGCCTAACTTATTTTTCCAAACCACTCATCTGTGTCCCTAAATCAATCCGCCCAAATCCATAAACTAAACATACGAATGAACAATTCCAAGCATTCAGGCAATAGTAAGGGGAGAAGGTGGAAAAGACATTGATGCAAGCGGCAGTGGCAGAGATGATAGATGGTGTCAAATACCACAGTAGTTTGGTTGATTTTATTGTGAATGTAATTACAAGGGAAGGGCTTAATTGTAACACCCACATACCTCTTGGAAGGATATATGAATGCCACACAAAACAGCACAAACAAATCAAAGCATACAAAAACTTCCAGTAAACAATTCAGGCAAACATATATTAAATTATATAGTACGTAACACAAACTCACTGAAAAATCTAAGTATTGTTGTATACAAGCCCAAAAGTCAAACAAAATCTTCATTGGCCATTATGGTTGTTTTGTCCCAGTCTTTAAAAACGTCGCTCAGAACCTACACGGGGCAAATCTACCGTGCTAAGCATATAGCTTAGTGAGTAATAACTAAACTATGCATAATTTGACAATTAATCATACTGAATCAAGTTATAGCACAAGCTGATATTAAATTTCAGAACAGTTGCATAGTTAATAGAACTGAGTGTCAAAGAAGGCACAATCCCTTCAATTCAAAACATCATTTTGTTTATTTCAAAATCCAGCATATATCAGAATACACAATCAGATGACTGTTAATCCGTCAACAGAAGTGGGTAACAGGACTTATACAGAAGATACCATAATTGGTGTCATATCACAGAAGAGACTTATCTCTAAATAACAGAAAACAACGAAGTGTCAATAACAGAAGACATCGAAGTGTCAATAACAGAAGATACCGAAGTGTCAGACACTGAAGTGTCACAGAAGCAACTGCAGACCCTTCTAGCCATACTTATTTACCCACAACTAGGACTGAACAATTTTAAAACAAAACAAAGTCATTTCAGACATTTCATACACAAAGCGAGTAGTCAATCATATTCACATGCAAATAGCACTTCCAATGATATAAACATGAATCAAATGCCTCGGACAATCATTGTCCGAAATTTAGAACACAGTCAGCATAAATCAAATTCAATAAGCAGAACAAAGTAAGGTGTGACCATGTAAGATTACTCACAAAATTTACCGTCTAAATTACTTACTAAATTTCCCTTATTGCTTATTGTCTCGACGTCCCGTAATATCTGGAATCGATCGCTCTAAAGATTCCTCTAAAATATTCAATACAAACATATATTACTATTGTGCACAATTAGGAATTCAATTATTCACATTCATGTATACTGAATATGTATGATGCATATTCATGTCAAAAATCCAGGTTTCTTATCCTTAATCTTATCACATTATCGATCATATGAAATCATACTCAATCCCTCAATCCAGATTTATTTCCCAATCCACCTTCGGGTCTACTTTGCTCAATTATTCTCATCAGTAAGGTGAGGTAATTAGCTAGGTAATACTTCCTTCTAAAAAGTTTTCCCTCTTTGTCTTAGGTTTCCAATGATACTAAGTTCATCCAATTTAGTTTAGTATTCAATGATTTATGCTCAAAATACCACAGACTATGTACATTTGAAAATTTGACTAATGCATGATCAGGCCTTCAATTTGTACATCTCATAACTCTCAATTACAATATCCAAAAATTACAAACTTTATATTAATTTAAAGCTAAGGTAATAGGCTTCAACTTTGATGAAGACACCTTAGTGTAATTCGGCTTACATCAATACATTTTATTCAAAAACCATAGGATATGATTTCTATCCCTGGTAGTGCTACAGCCTAAGCCAAGACTCAATTTTATGTCAAAATTTGAAAATCTTAGAGACAGAATTAAAATTTGACTTCTTTAATAAAGTTGTAGAAATATGTCTCTAGTTTACTATGAATCAAGAAACAACTCATTTGGACATCCACAATTTAAGTTATAATCGAAATACCAAAGCAAGTTCAGTGAAAACACATCATCATTTTCTTCCAGATTTTTCCCAAAACAAACTTTCGGGTCAATGTTACACGGTCATTTTGACAACGAAAATGAAATATTTAGGCCAAAAATTCTTCTAAACATTTGTTTCATTATGTCTTAAGTTTCTACTAACACCAATTGTATGTTATTTGGTTCAGTATTTTGAAAATTATCCCTAAATGACTACAGACTGTTCACAAACAGTAACAGATTCTAGATATTCAACTTCAAGCCAACTTTTGACACTGACAGAAATCAAATTCGATGCCTTCATGAAATTGTAGATATAAGTTTCTAGTTTAATACTAATGTAAATTCATCCAATTTGGATATCTATAGATCAAGATATGGCTAAAATACCGAAACCTGTCCAGTAGAACTACTCATTCGAACCAGTTTCCAGCATGTGTCAAACCTCAATTCTTTCCCATTGTAGTACACAATTGATCCGTATCAAACATCAAACAACACATGTTATCACAGGATACCAAGTTTATAATTCCCTTACCTTACTAAACTTCAAATTTAACTCCAAGAATCCAGCTAAACCAAGCTTCCAAACAACCAACACATACAAAGATGATGATCCAAGCTTCAACAAAGGTCCAGAAGTTGAGAGGGGACTAGGAGAATGAAATTTCGGTGGAGAGAAGAGACTAAAATGAAGACTTGCTCTAGTAGAATTTACCACATCCAAAGCTAGGTGTCATGGAATTGGAGCAACATATGTCTTCATGCATGAGCTTCACGCGTCCCTTAAAGCAGCTGCCATGTGTCAATGATACATTAGGTCATATGTCACACACTTGGGGCTGCCATTTGTCAATGTATCAACTATGCCATTTATCAATGCTTTAACCATGCCAAATGTCACTAACTCATAAGTTAAGCGTTCTAATTTTTATGTACCAACTTAACTTGCCACTTGACAACTATTCCTAGACCAAATGTACGTTTAAATAACTTAATTCTCTAATGAAATCAATTAATTCCAATTCACTAACCATTATCCACATGACCAAAGATTCAAATCATATGTCTTTTATATTCTAATCATAGCAAAATTCTAACTCCTATCATACATATACTTTCATAAACATGTATTATTTCAACTAGGGTATTTTTTTTGGGTCTTACATTAATCATTTTTTAGTTATTTTGAAAATATGGGCATGTCTTTGAACTTGCAGAATCATTTGATAAGGCAAAAGGGTTTTTGAGGTGGTTGAGGAAGAAAGATTTGATGTAAGGCTCCAACATGTATCCTAAAAGCATTATAACATGTTTAGGGTGTATTAAGAAGTAAACATAAAGAATTAAGTGCATTTAATCATAGTATGGGGCAAAATGCTAATTAATTTTAAAGACAGGGATAAATTGGTAATTTAATCATTTTGGCATGGACATGCATAATTATATGTGAAATATGGATCAAAATAAAATCAATTGTTAATGTTATATGCCAATGTGAGAACTAAAGGAAGAAGAATGATCAAATGTGAAATTTGCCTAAAGTCAACATATGCTTTAATAAGATTAAAGCATGTGTGTGATTCTAGAAATTGCATAGAATGGGTATATAAAAAAGTAGATAGGGATGGTGTATTTTCGGTTTTTAATTCCAAATTTTCCTCTTCTCATTTCGTCTCCATTTACCTTCTTAATCACATCATTTTGCATATATAAGGAATCAAGCAAATTCTAAGTAAAAATCAAGGTAAAAGTTAGTGTTTTTTCTCCTCATCTTTATCTTTTCTTGCTTTGCTTATGAAGAGCTAGAATTATAAGGTTTGAATTGGGATTCATATATGTATTTTTGGTGTTTTTAGTTGTTGAATCAAGCAAAGCTAAAGGGGAAGAGAAGCAAAAGCACTAGAAGAGCTAACTAGCCAATTTCAAACTTTGGGACTACATTTAGTGTAATTTCTATTTTTGCATGTCTGAATGCGTACAAAGATTAATTTGGATATGAAATGGTTGCTGGAATGATGTCTTGGTGTTAGTTTGTATGAAATTGGTTAAATATGACAAGAGAGAAAAGTTTAATGGAATTATATGTAAGGTTTTCTTGAACCAGTCTCATTGTTTTGGCCATAACTCGACCTAAAGACCTCAAAATTGGGTGATTCTAATTGAAAATGAAACTCTTAAGACATATCACTTAAAATATCTAGAAGACACACGACCTTAATTCTGGATGCATGAGACTGGAAATTAACATTGAAAATGGTGACCTAATGCTACTTCTGTTTTAGAGCAGCTTGTGATGTTTGGTGCATATCTCATGATTTAAAAGTCCAAATGGCTGATTTTTTACACTATGAAAACTAGAGACATAGGGAAAATGTCTATATGACTTCAAAGCCTAATTTGAACTTTTCTATATAAAAATTATGGAACAAGTGGAGGTATGAATTCTAGATAGGGGACACGACGGGCAGGAAATTCTCTCGATCATGTGATTTGCTTTTGTACATAGTTGTTTGCCCATTTTTAGACCCATACTTTTGCCCCTTGATTCCCCACCCTACGCCTAGCCCAAATTGCATTGTTTTGAGTTTTTCGCTTTTGATTTTAACCTTTTCATATGTCTATGAAACTTTACAAACACTTAGAAATAAATGAAATATGACTTACCATATGTGAATTGGGTGATTAAACATTGAAATTTAAGATTGATCATAATGCAAGCTAAAGGAAATTTACATGTATATAGATTATTTATATGCATATTTATTGCTTATATGTATATAGTATGACTGTACAATTTTACATACTAATTTTATAATATAATTAAGTACAATTTAACAGGATTTTATATTTAAATGATGCAGTGGAATTTATATACTGAGATTATATGAATGTACATGGAGAAACATGATTGAACAAAATATATACAAAATAAATCATATGAGTACATATGATTTGTATACTATTCTAATGATGGTAAGCTATGACTTGCATATATAAACTTAAACACAGAATTTATGATTTCAAATAAATATCATACGATCTGTCAATATATTAATTATGAAATTGGAAAATGATTAAATGAAAATGTTACAATGCCTGCTTTATTGCCTTGATGGTGGACAATTAGGCATGCCTATAGAGTTACAGTGTAGCTGCTACAGTTTGATATCAATAGTGTCATCATTTCGAGACTATAATGTCTCGATAGTTTGATACCTTCGGTTATCTATAATTTGTTATATACGGGTAACTATAGTTTGATATCTTCGGGTGTAACATCCCATCCCCCTATTAAGGGTTAGGACCTAAAAATTTCAATGCTTGTAAGCTCAAAGAGAGATTAAGGAA
>JANZXR010000009.1:24144960-24160998 GCA_027575705.1 Erythroxylum echinodendron | reverse complement strand
GCGATTGAGTGTTTTAGCACGCCACCTCGCGGGACACGAGTTCGGGCATCACCATCGATGTCGGGTTCGGGTCTTGCAGGAGTGGGGTGCTACATCGGGTATCTCTAGTTTGATACTTTTAGGTATTTATAGTTTGATATCTTCGGATATCTACAGCTCCCATTATCCACAATCATAGGAATGTTCAGGCCTAACATTGAAAGTAAATTAAACAGTTATAAATAAGAGATAAATCATGAAAACATGAATAACCAATGAACCACGTGGCACTTAGTTGTATATCTCGTAACTAAGTTAGTCTCTCCCTCGAATGATAGAAACAAAGCTAGCACACGTTAGTAAAGATGTAAGATAAAACAAGAACTAGAGTGAGGAAACTTGGAGAATGCTTATATTGCTTAGGAAAGCTTTAAAAGGAAAATGCTAAGAACTCCCTCTATACTCTCTATGCTTCTATGCATCTTACAAATGAAGTCCCTTGGCTATTTATAGCCTTCCACCTTCTCAATGGATGGCTAGAATCTATTTGATCCAAGGGCTCACAATGGCCACCTAGAATTCTCTACAACTATCTACATATTCAAGTGTACTCTATAATTATCGACAAGGTTTTAGAGTCTTCCACCCATCTCTAGCCTTATCTTAAATATGGAAGAATAGTGTGGAATCTTCCAGAGAAATCTAGCTTCGCCTCTTAATCTAGAATAGGAATTTAGCAATGTGTGACGTTCTCCCCCACTCATTTGGGTGACGCCCTCATCGCCACTTTCTTGTATGCCTTTATTACATCCTTGTAGTCCCACAATGTGAGCTCATGCTCCCAACTTGCCTCACTATCGGGTAGTCCTTCCATTTGACAAAGTACTCCATATAGCTTGGATGGGAACCCCTCCTTGGAATAACCCGATGTGCTAAAATTTTCTTTATCTCATGCTCATAAGAAGTAGTGATAGTTGTGGGTGCTCTCTTCGACTCACTCCTACTTAGGTCCTCTTTGTCGGCATGATATGGCTTCAATAAGCTCACATAAAAAATCGGATGCATCTCTAAATTTGAGGGCTACGTCAATTGATAGGCTAGCTTACCAACCCTTTTCTCTACAAGAAAAAGGTCCTCATATCGCCTTACTAGCCCCTTGTGTACCTTGTCGAACTGTCAGCTTTGATAGGGAAGGAGCTTCACCATGACTAGGTCTCCTTCCTCGAACTCCAAGTGTCTCCTCTTAATGTCCGCCCATTTCTTCATTCGCTTGGTAGCCCTTTCCAAGTGTGCTCATGTCATGTCGGTTTTCTCATGCCACCTTGGCAAACTTGAATGCGATAGGATTCGAACCCTTGTATCCAATCGCTAAAGTGTGAGGAGTCATTGGTTATTGTCCCGTGGCAATCTCAAACAGACTAGCTCTTGTTGACTCGTTTTTTTACAAATTATACAAGAATTGGGCAACGTCAAGGAACTTAGTCTAATCATGTTGGTTGGCACTCACATAATGTCTCAAAAATAACTTCAATAATGCATCTACCCTCTCGGTTTGGCCATCGATTTGAGGATCAAAGCTTGTAGAGAAGTTGAGCTCAGACCCCAATAGCTTAAATAGCTCCATCTAAAACCTCTTGGTGAAGCGAGTGTCTCAATTACTCACAATTGTCTTCAGTATGCCCAATACTTCACCATATGATGAAATAATAGGTGTGCCGCATCCTCGGCTGTAAATTTTGTAAGCACTGGGATGAACATTATATACTTGCTAAACTGGTCTAATACCACTATAATGTTGCTACAACCATCGGACTTTAATAGACATGTGATGAAATCCATGGAGATACTCTCCCAAGGCTTCTCCGGAATAGGCAATGGTTCAAGCAATCCTGCTTGTTTATGTTGATCCTTGTCTTGTTGGCATATAAGACAAGTCTTCACATATAGATCAATATAATTGCGCATTTGGGGCCACTAGTAAGCATGTTCAATAAGCGCCAATATGCAATGCACACCAGGATGTATCGCCCATTTGGAGTCATGGCAACTCTTGATGATTTTTTTCCTCAACTTTTGCTACTTCGGCACGTACACTTGAACATTTTTGGTAGTAAGCATCCCATCCTTAAGCCAAAATTGGCATATCTTCTCCCGACTTGTTAACTCTATCAAAGTCTTGGCTTGTGGGTCATGCTCTACTCCCTCCTTGACTTGATCCACCAAAGGAAAACTCGGACTTGTGATGGCAGCTAGCTCGGCGTTTCTACTAAGTGTATCGACCACCATATTAGCCTTGCCCGGCTTATACTTCATCATAAAATCAAACTCTGCTAAGAAAGCTTTCCACCTAGCTTGTTTTGGCGTCAACTTCTTTTGGTTGAGAAAATAGCTTATGATAACGTTGTCGATTTTAACCACAAACTTGGACCCCAACAAGTAATACCTCCAAGTTCGCAAGTAATGTACCACGACAATCATCTCCTTCTCGTGGACGGTATAACGATGCTTGGTATCGTTTAGCTTACGACTCTCGTAATTTATTAGATGTCCATCCTACATCAAAACACCACTAAGTGCAAAATCAGAAGTATCAGTTTGTACCTCATATGCCTTGGTGTGATCAAGAAGGGCCAACAGTATGTACCTCATATGCCTTAGTGTGATCAAGAAGGGCCAACATTAGTTCCTTCATCACTGCTTGCTTCAAGGCTTCAAATGCTGCTTGACACTTAGCGTCCCATGCCCAAACTCTATTCTTCTTTAATAAATCGATGAGGGGAGATGCGAGGGAGGAATATCCCTTGATAAACTTATGGTAATAGTTGACAAGGCCTAGAAAGGAACGTAACTCGGACAGCTTCCTTGGTGGCTCCTAATCATGAATGACTTGCACCTTGGACTTGTCCATCCTCAATTTGCCCCCTCCCATTATGTGCCCCGAAAATATTACTTCATGTTGAGCAAAAGAACATTTCTCCTTCTTCACATATAGCTCAATTTCCTTTAGGACTTGGAAAACTTGTCGTAAGTGTATAAGATGTTCTTTCAATGTTTTGCTATACACCACAATGTTTTCCAATTACACCACAACAAATTTATCCAAGAAAAGTTACAAAACTTGATTCATGAGGGTGCAGAATGTGGCAGGTGCATTTGTGAGTTCAAAGGGTATGACTGAAAATTCAAAGAACCATACCTCGTCACATATACTGTCTTTGGCTCGTCTCCCTCTGCAATCATTACTTGATAGTATCACAATCTCAAATCAAGCTTGGTAAACCATCTTGCTTCCCCAATTTGATCAAATAAATCAACAATCAACGGGATGTGATACTTGTTCTTCACGATGATTTTGTTGAGCGCCCTATAGTTGATACATAATCAGAGTGACCCATTGTGCTTCTTTTGAAAAAGCACAGGTGCACCATATGGAGCCTTTGATGGTTGGATATATCCCACATCCAACAACTCCTTAAGTTGTCTCCTCAATTCTCGGGAGGCCCCATTCGATAGGGTACCACCGAGGGTGGATTTGCATCCTGTACCAATTCTATCTTATAATCCACCTCTTGTTTTGGTGGGAGCCTCTTCGGCAACTCCGCAGGCATCACATCCTTAAACTCCTCAAGGATGTGGATTATCACCTCGGGTAGACCTTGCGGTAAAGCTTGCTACTTCTCCTTAAGTGCCATCAAGAATATGGGTTGTGTTTTTTTAACACCCTTAGCAAGTTGCATGGTCGAGAGTTGTTTGGCTTGCAGATTTGCCTCTCGTGACAAAGGCACCATGCATGCTTTACCCTCCTCCAATATACACATAGTATTGTCAAAGGGAATCGGCATGACTTTGACACCATCTATGAACTCCATGCCAAGCATAATTGGATAATCATCTATAAGAACAATTTAAAAGTCCATGCTAGACCAATAACCTAGGCACACTTTAACGCCACGAGCAACTCCAAAGGTCGACTTTGGCTTGGAATTAATTGCCTTGAGCCATCTTTGCCCCTTGCTATATTTGAGGCCTAACCTATTAGCTTCCTTGACTTTGAGAAAATATGAGTAGCATCGGTGTCCACTAGAGCTTTCATGGTTTGGTCACCCACCTTAAATTCCACCAAAAATGTCCATTCTTCTCAGACTTGGGCACTTCCACTTTGGCTTTGATGGCATTTAAGATTTATAAAGACCCTATTTTGGTCTCCTCGTGATGTTGTTGCTCCTCTCTTTCCTTAACTAAGGCGGAGAGCTGCTCTTCTTCGGGCAATCTCTAGCCCTGTGTGGTCCCTCACAAAATAAGCATTTTATTGGAGCTTTTCCCTATTTATCCTCCTTATGGCCACCTTCTTTGTGCTTACCATACTTATGGGAGCTCTTTTTGTTTTGATGGTTTTTTCCTCCACTTTTTCCCTTGCCACCCTTGTCTTTGTGAGACTTAGGCTTTTCGAGATTCTTGAACTTAATGAGAGACTCGGCAATGAAAATAGCAGTAGCAAGGTTTTGCGAACCACGCCTTTTAATATCTAACTTCACCTAATTTTGTAAACCATCTATAAAAGCAAAGAGTACTTCCTTACCTGGATAGTCAGGGATCTCTAGAAGCACCTCGAAAAATTCCTTCACATAATCTCATATACTCTCCTTTTGTGTGAGACGTCGCAGCTTAGCTCTCGCCTTTAGCTTCGCATTCTCGAGTTAAAACTGCCTCTTGAGTTCCTTCTTGAACTCATCTCATGTATCGATGGTGCAAGTACCCCTCTCGATGTCACCATGCCTTCTCCTCCACCATAACATTGCGGTATCTTTGAGATAGAGAGTGGCGGTGTGAATTTTCTTGGTATCCTCCATGACACCAAAAGAAGTTATCTACCTCCTTTGTGTTCATTGTCCCCTTATAAACCTTTGATTTTAGAACATCGACCCTCGAAGAAGTAGTGACTACCATCGGTGCAGCATTGCTTCCCCCTTGAGCAATCGCCCTCTTGCAAAGGACTAGCTCATTCACAACCTTTGTAAGTTCTTCCTTAAAGTGAAGGCTTGAAGTGTCTCCTCCAAGGCCTTCACATGGTCTTGACATGTAGAAGCGGCAACGTTCAAGGCACGTTGCATCTCCCCTTGGAACTCTTCTCTCCCTTTCTCGAGTTCCTCGATGCGTTGGTCTACCTCCTCGAACTTCCCTTGCCATTCAGCCACCGCGAGCTCCACCTTAGCGAGCCTTCCATTCATGTCTACCAAGACGTCCCTCGACCTTGTTCTCTACCTACCAACCTGCTTCTCTTCTCTAACGTTGGTAGTTCCACTTGTTCCCAACATCTTCACTAAGCAACGATGTGCTCAACCTTTGGCTCTGATACTAACTATCACAGACTTGGTTTTTTACCAATGAATCGCGCAGCACTTATTTGTATATCTTGCAACTAAGTCAGCCTCTCTCTCGAATGCTAGAAATAAAGATAGCACACGTTAGTAAAGATGTAAGATAAAACAAGAACTAGAGTGAGAAAACTTGGAGAATGCTTATATTGCTTAAGAAAGCTTTACAAGGCAAATTCTAAGAACTCTCTCTATACTCTTAATGCTTCTATGCATCTTACAAATGAAGTCCTTTGGCTATTTATAGCCTTCCATCTCCTCAATGGATGGCTAGGATCTATTTGATCCAAGGGCTCACAATGACCATCTAGAATTCTCTACAACTATCTACATATTCAAGTATACTCTACAATTATCTACAAGGCTCTGGAGTCTTCCACCCATCTCTAGCCTTATCTTGAATATAGAAGAATAGTGTGGAATCTTCTAGAGAACTCTAGCTTAGCCTCTCAATCTATAGTGGGAATTTAGCAGTGCGTGACATAGTGATAAGCATTAAATATTAATATTTGATTTATAAATGTGAATTTACGGTATATGAATAATATATTGAAGCATATTTTCATTATGTACCTCGATTAATTATGTCATCACTACTTATATGAGTTTATGATATTCATGAATGTGTGTGCTTGGCGGATAGCTATTATGAGTGTTCATATTATTGTGAGTGGTCATTCAAACTAAGTGTTTCCCCACTAAGCTTTCAAGCTTAACATGGGTCTTAATCCATATAGGTCCAAGTAATAAGAGTAAGCTATAGAGATCATCTATAAAGACCAAGGTCAACCACTAGAAGTAAATGTACTTTTGGAATGTATCTTTTCGGTTAACTATAATTGTATATGTAATGAAGGAAATTGTAATTTCTCAACAGTTTGTAACTATAAATTTAAGTTATATGTAATATTTCTTTTGGATTATTATACAAATTTAAAGATGTAATACTACTCTTAAATGATAATGTTAAGTGATATGAAATTTTGTAATATGTATATCTATAATACTAAATAGACAAATGTGTGATGCCAATTCCTATAAATGAATAGAAATGTATGTCATGAATGTATGTACAAGAATTTGGTTAGCATGCATGTGGGTAGTATTAAGTTTCGTATAGGGGATGTTATATTTGAGGCCTGATATTTATAGTTATAGTACTTTTATTAATATGATGGTGAAAAGTGGATGTATGATGAATGCAATTGAGGTGTTTGATGAAATGTTAGTGAAATATATGGTACCTAATGTAGCATGTTATATTGTGATGGGCCAAAAGTGTATTTTAAACCATAACATTTACTTCATAATATAAAGTGAACTCCAGCATTTTTGGAGCGTTCAATTTAAACCTCACTGTTTAGAAAATGTTCGAAACAGACCTTATGATGAAGGGAATTTTAACGAGAGTTACACTCCACCAGTTAAATGCCACGTCATGTAAGATGTAAAATTTTAAAAAAAAATTTGCACAATAGTGGGACGCAACTATTGCTGACATGGCTAGGATCCCACATTTTGCAAACACACTATTTCTTTCTCCTTTGAAAAAATAGCCTAAAATCCTAAAATCCCTAACTCTCCCACTTTGTTCAATGTTTGCAGAAATCCCTAAATTGTAGAAATCCCGCACGTTCTTTTACAAGTTCAATCGCAGCAATACATTTAAGTCGCCTCCCACATACCTCTGTTGGATGTGTGGGAAATAACATAGGGATAAAATAACTCCTCATGCTCTTAATCATATTGCATGTTACGTCTCCTCCTGCACACCTGGAAAAAATTCATCTTTCTTGAGTGTCTTACTCATTTAGGTATTTGTTCGTAGTTTCAAGGCACCTATTTCTTTCATTGCTTTTGAGAATTTATGTTGGTGGATTGATTAGGGTTATGTGAAGATTTGTTATATTCTTAAACTTCATCACTCAATTATATTTTTCTGCGAATCACATTGAGTTAGGTCATACGGCTTTGTATTTTTGTTCTTGCTTTCTTTTCTTATGTCTTCCATCGTTGCTTTCTATAGCCAAGACTCATTATTGAGTTGATTCTCTTAAACTTGTTTGTAATTAAACTGGAAACAAAATTAAAAGTTATTGACAAGTTGATCTATAATAAGAGTTTGTTCAAGTTCCTGAAATTAAACAATCATATACCTTTCAAATTCGTTGAAGGCATATGCTCTAGTTGTACTCCACATTATATTCTATAACCTTTGTAGTCTTAGATTTGGCTTGAAGGTTAGCATAGATATGTCTTACATAGTATCTATGTTCACATTAGCCATATCACCATTGAAGACACGTTCTAAACCCTGTTTCAATTGATCAACATGGTATGTTAACTTTCGATGAATGTTTAGAAGACAAAAAGAAAATCAAATAACACAATGTTACCTTCTGTTGATTGGAAATGAAACCCCAATTGTGGTCCTAATAGTGTCTGATGTGTTTATGTATTCTTGTAAATATTCAAGAAACCATTTCCATAATACTTAATTCTTAATTCTAACCACAGCCATGATTGGAGACATGTTTATAATTGCATCCAATCGAATGACCGAAAGCAATTGCCCTTCATGCTTTTCCTTCAAATGACAACCATTGACACATGTCATAGGCCTGTAACAAGCCAAGAAACCCTTTCTATAAGCATCTAAGCACACAGACACACACACACACACACACACACATATATATATGAGTGGAATCAAAAGTATACTTGATTTTAAAAGAACTACTTGAATAGTACTTTAGTACAAATAACCTATAACTCCTCAAATCCTAATATTGCTTTGCCTCTCCACATGCCAAAAACTCTAATGTAATATTCTTTGCTTTATATGCCTTTTTGTCTATAATCTCAACACTAATGTCCCTTAGAAGTGCAACCTAAAGCCTTGGAACATCCCACGTAAAACAATCTTTAAAATATAAGAGATATTTCTTTGTAATCCATAATGCCTTACATTTTTGTTCCGATATTCCCTACCAAACTCATGGCTAGATTGACATGTTTTGATTTGAAATGATGCCCTGTATTGTGTTGGAGAAGCATGTATCCTCCAGCCACAACCATCCTTACATACAGTTACTCCATAACTCTCATTCTTAACATATATACAATCACCCTTCACAACAACATATTACACAAGAGTTTGCCTAAATGCTTTCAAGAAATCGAATAACATACCAACCTTTAAATCAATTGGCCTCAGCATATCATTATGTACATTAAATTATGTAAACTTAGGCCTTCTTCCCCCTTCTTTATCTAAACTGTCATTCACGCTCCTAGGCTAATCATAATCTTCATATGTTGAATTTGTATCTATATCTAGATGTTATTTGGTGGTAGTTCTTCTACACCACCATAAACAGCCTCTTTCACAGCCTATTCATCATCTCCCTCATCATATATACTATCATAATCAATTAAACTAAAATCATCAAAGTCAATAGCTTCTCCTTCCTCACCCTCATATGTTTGATCATCAAATTCAATAACTGCTCCTTCCTCACCCTTATTTGTATTGAGTTGTTTTCCCTCCCTAAAAATAGGTTGATCAAACTCATCATCCTCACGATCAACTTGTTCACCATCTTCTAAACATCCTTTCTTATCTCACAAAACGGGATACATAACACTATAAAAAAACTTCAAATCTCATAGCCTTTTTATAATTACATTAATTATAACGATTATGACATTCTCACTTATTAATTCCCTAATGTCACCCTCCAAAAACTCACAAGAAAATTTATAATTAAAAACTCCAACATCTCCATAGCCCCCGTCTCATGTTATGTATATGAATTGCAACATGGTCAAATGATACGAAACTACTCTAAAATTATACATTTTTCCTCCTTCATAGTTCATAGTTGTGGTAAATTTGAAGGTCCTTTAATGCCAGAACTAAAACTCAATCCTAAGTTCTTCCATATAAGAAAGACAAAAAAAAGCTATAAAGTATTTAATTAATAAATGGTCTTTAATTCCAAGAAACATAACGTATGTACTTTTCATAAAATTTTCAACTCTAGCTTTGTTAGGATTCATTCCCTAAGGTTTGACTTCACACTCTAACTTATAAGCTTCAATTTTATGAAATCATATAAGAGCCTGCATACACAAACATATTTTATGAAGCTTAAAATAATGAAAAAGTCTATATACTCAAACATATGAAGCTTGAAATAATGGAAGAGCCTAAATACATAAACATAACAAGCATCTAAATGAAAGTAAGCTTTATATTTTACAAAATTTTGTATACGTACTAACATTTAAAACATGTTACAATATGTAAGAGTGAAAGACAATTGAATAATGCAGGATATGATTAGCCTACCAAGAAAGACCTATCAAGCATATCAGTTTGTAAACATTCAGTGTCTCATTAACCATTACTCTAGTTTCACACTTTGGAATAATTTATATCAAACTATGCCTATAGGATCGATGTCAAAACCGGTGATAGAATATCATTCAAAGGACTTAGATGATACGGCAAACCTGTCATAATCATATATAAGAACCTAGATATAACTCCTCAAGCATATATTCAAGTATGTAACAATATATAATATGTAAGAGTGAAAGACAAGGTCTACTTTATGACTTACATAAAAAGAAACAATTAAGAAAAAAAAGAATTAAGACAATAAGACATGTTAATAAAAGGAAAAATTTTTAAAATGCAACTTCACAATTTAGAACTACTCAGCCTATTCAGACAAATAGGGGGAAAAACAAAATTCTAGAATTCAAGAACATCTCTAGTGAAGATTGTAAATATTCACTAGAACAAGTATCACTAAGAAGACATGATGAATGACTAAAGCTTATAGTGCCTAACATAATTTAACTTGGCCATACTAAACAAGAACATAGTGAAGCACTGGATAATCTCAACGTGAACATAATATTTTCAATTTCTTAAGCTTTTTCTAGCTCTTCATTAACCACCCGAATCCCAAACCCAAATTATCTCCTCGAATCCCAGATAAACAAAGACTTTTCAACCCCAATTTTGCGTTGAGCTTGTCAACTAAAAACAAACCATATTCACTATTGTCATTCAATTCATCATCAACTTCACTGCTATTATTCATATAAATAGAAAAGTCCTTCAAACACAAAAAAACAAACACAGTCTAGAACAAAAAAGATGCCTTAAATGAGAGATAGCAAGAGAAGCGAGAAGAGTACATGAATTTGATAGAGAAAGCAAATCACCACAATGCACTAATCGCATGAAGAAATTATTATTTAGAAGAAAAGGGATCGAGAATTACCTATGTGTTTGTCTCCTATATCCCTATCGCTTGTTGTATTTGGCATTGCTTGTCATCTCTGACACCATTTGTCGTCTCTGATTCTGCTTGCGTCCCTACCACTTACATCGTTGTCTCTTCCACCTACACCCCTCACCATCGCTTAAAATCTTCAGAGGTTGTATATGGTTCGTATGTTTAGTTTAGGGATTTGGGGAAATTGATTTGGAGAACAGACAGGTGGGTTGAAAAAAAATTTAAACGGCAGTTAAGGTGAGTTCTGCTTTTTGGTTAGACAATTGGTACATGTGGCATCTTCAGGCCATGTCAGCATGTTCAAATTTGGTCCACATGGCTTAACGTTACTACATCACAACTTCTGTTAATTTTTTTAATAAAAGTAAAATACATGAGGTTTTTTTGGTGAATGTAAAACAAAAGAGACTTTTTTTTTGAGAATTCTAAATTACAACGGGTTTTTCCAAAATTTCTCTTAATAAAGGGGGTGTTTTTGTCTTTTACTCCTACATATATTATATACATAAAAGCATTCTTTTTTACTCGTGAACAATCCAAGGTTCTTTCTTACCTTTTTTTTGGGGTATAGAAAGGAAAGTAATTGTAAAACAAACTATCACAGGCTTCTACGAAGCAAAACTCCCCGAATGTCCTGATGAACTAGCTCAATACACTGCATTGGTATATCTTGAAGCACGTGAGTGCCAAGACCTGTTAGCGAAGCTAAATAAGCCATCTATTCTCTTTCCTATAGATATGTTGAAGCTGAATGGCTCAATCTTAACACTGAAGCTCCCGATACTCCTTACCAACGAAGTACCATCAAATAATATCAGCTCATATGAAGATAGGATATTAATAACCTCAAAAAAATCCATATCTAAAACCTCTAAAGATTCTACTTTGGAGATAAGTAGTACTAAGGAACTTCTGTTTCCCATTAGTAATGTGGAATTTTCTGCTTTCAGGCTATAGGAAAACAAGCTACGGATATATTAGTTAGAAGCTTTTAATTGGTCAATTTAGGTTAGTTATCACATAGCATTTGGATTTTAGTTTAAACTAATTAAAAGGTCAACTCTTCACAGGCCTTATAGGCCACTCTGACTCACTCAAACCGTTGTAAAATTATGTTTTAGTTAAATTGATTCAAATTAATTATTTTAAATTTGAGTTAAATTAAAATTTAATAAATTCAAATTTTTATCCGTTTAAATTAGTTACATTATATACATATAAATTTTAATAATTTTAGATCAAATTTATTATTTAATTTTAAACGAATTTTTAAATAATTTATTTAATGTAATATATAGTTTGTGAGTTGAACTTGTACATGTTATAAACAATTCAAGTTAGTTAGTATATTTGGCTGACTGTTGTATATTGACCTTTTCAGTCCATAGCTGCTCCTTGCACAGAGCGTTGAACATGAAATCATCATATACTAATAATATATACAAAGGGTAAGAACTCTGAAGTTTCAAATGGATTGATATAGAGTAATCCATATATAATTCAGAAATTGTAGACTTTTTAGAATACAGAAAAAGCTCGATGATGATGGCCTCTGTCTGTCTGGACTCTGGGGAGGTGTTTATTTAAGTTAGGATACTGTCATGTAGGTCATAAACCTGAAGTGAACACTTCATGCCAATGGACACAGACCATCTTGGATCGAAGATTTCCAAAAGTCAGACATTTTTAGGGCTTTTTTCTTGAACCTTGAAGGTTCACTTACTCCACTACTACTTGTGCAGTCCCTTAGCTACCCATTAGAGTTCGTCAGCGATCCAGATAACTTCATCTTCTCTTCTACTAACTTAACATGGCATATCAACCCATTTCTTTCCTTTTCTGGTTACGTTTGTTCTTCTTGGCTTGTTACTACTCTCTCCATGCCACTGCACAATGGCCTGGAGGCGGATCAACTCGGTTTTATGACTTCAAGGTTTTCATTTTCTACTCTCTGTCAAACTGTTTGTATTTATTGATTTCTCTGATCAGTTGTTAAGGGTGATGACGGTAAGTTACAGATACAAAGCAAGTGGGTTTACAAACTCTGCAACTCCAGGCAAATCGTGGTGGTCAACGATATGTATCCGGGACCCGTCGTCTATGCTGAAGAAGGCGATAGAATAATCGTTCAAGTTACTAACGAGTCACCCCACAATGCCACTGTTCACTGGTATGTGCAGAGAAACTTGAAAGGTGACGTCTCTGTGACAATATATGTCATCGGAATCAAATACACCCCTAACTTTCTTAAGCATTAAAATTATGAACTTTTTAAATTTTAATTTTTAAAAAATATATATTTTACTTCTTTTTGTTTTTTATAACTATAAAAAATGAGCTCTAAAATTATGGTTGGGTGTTTCAGGCACGGTGTGAGGCAAATACTTTCATGTTGGTTCGATGGACCAGCATACGTAACCCAGTGTCCGATTCAACCTGGTCAAAGTTTCACCTACGAGTTCACCATGGTGAACCAGAAGGGCACCTTCTTTTGGCATGCTCATGTTTCTTGGCTTAGAGCCACTGTGTACGGTGCTCTTATTGTGTACCCAACGACAGGAGTCCCGTACCCATTTCAGTTCCCTTACCAGGAGCACATCGTAATCCTAGGTATCCTAAACCCATGAGTTACGGTCTTAATAATCATTTTAGTTTTGTGAAACTTAATGAACTATTTCAGGGGAGTACTGGAACCAAGACGCTGTGCAGCTTCAACAACAAGTCATAGCTAGCGGAGGAGGTCCTCCTCCTGCTGATGCATTTACGATCAACGGTCACCCTGGCCCAAACTACATTTGCTCTGCCGACGGTGAGAGATTCCGATTTTTTATTAATTCAGTTGAATTTATTTTATATGAAATACAAATAATCTATATGTCAAACTCAAAACTAAATAGTAAGTTTGATTTAAATTCAAAGGATCCAAGATATTTTAATACTTTGAGTGTATTTCAAAGAGATCACGTATGAATTTGTATAGAGATGGCAATGTAACAATCTATAAGTTAGTCTGACTAATTTTTTAAAAATTAAAAATATAAAATAATTATTTTTTATTGAATTCAGGCCGGAGCAAAACTACCGAAACCTAACTCTTTTAAATAAAGTTGGACTTTAGATTAATCTAGACCTAATTTAATCCATAAACTGATTTATTAAAAATACCTAATCATTTTATTTAGAAAAGTTGAGCCTCAAATCAGTCCGTGTATAATTTAGTCCCGAAAAATTGTCATTTTCAAATTTGTATAGATTTTCATTAATTGTATTATATAGTAAGTTACGTTAGCCATATTATGTCTTTACGTTTCGCACGAATTTCAGATTTTTACAAGATAGACGTGGTCCCAGGGGAAACCTACTTGCTGAGGTTGATACACGCAGGCTTAAACATGGAGCACTTCTTTACAATTGCTAACCACAAATTAACAATCGTCGAAGCTGACGCTTCCTATACTAAACCACTTACCGCTGACCATGTCATGCTCGGACCCGGACAGACCATGAACGTTCTTGTCACCGCCGATCAACCAGTCGGAAAATACTCCATGGCCATGGGACCTTACATGTCAGCTCAGGGTCTACCATTCCAGAATATCTCATCCATTGGCTACTTTCAGTATTTAGGTATTATGCCTAATAGCTTATCATCCCCACCTCGACTGCCTAGCTTTAACGATAATATGGCTGTTCAGACAATCATGAGTGGCCTGAAAGGCCTGAACACTGCTTCTGACGTTCCAAGAGAAATCGACACCAACCTGTTCGTCACCATTGGACAGAATGTGAATCAGTGTCAGTCCAGAACCCCACAGCAGAACTGTCAGGGACCTAATAACGGGACGTTCGCTGCTTCCATGAACAATTTCAGCTTCGTGAATCCTACCGTTTCGGTGTT
The DNA here is from genome assembly GCA_027575705.1 of Erythroxylum echinodendron. Classification (NCBI taxonomy): domain Eukaryota; kingdom Viridiplantae; phylum Streptophyta; class Magnoliopsida; order Malpighiales; family Erythroxylaceae; genus Erythroxylum; species Erythroxylum echinodendron. Next base: position 24,146,431 of record JANZXR010000009.1, on the reverse strand, counting down.
GGAAGCTTACTATAAGGGACTCGATGGTTATTTCACTGAAGATTTCCCTGAAGCTCCTCTTAGGTTCTATGACTTTGTCAATGGAGCACCTAACAATGCCCCTTTTGATACAAACTCAATGAAGGGGACTAGGACCAAGGTGGTTGAGTATGGTTCGAGGGTTCAAATGATTTTGCAGAACACTGGAACTGTCACCACTGAAAACCACCCCATTCATCTTCATGGTTACAGCTTCTACGTTGTTGGTTTTGGTAACGGTAATTATAACCCTCAATCAGCACAGTTCGATCTAGTAGACCCTCCACGAGTTAACACAATTGCAGTTACGGTCGGTGGATGGGCGGCTATTCGATTCGTTGCCGACAACCCAGGTAAGGATCGTGTGCCAAAAACAATCTCAGGTCAATGAAATACTACTCAGTGGTTTAGTAGGCTATGTACTGTTTTTAATTACATTCATTTGATATGCATAGGGGTCTGGTTCATGCATTGTCACTTTGATATACACCAATCATGGGGATTAGCAACGGCGCTGATAGTGAAGAACGGTGTGGGACATCTGGAGACACTGCCTCATCCTCCCGCAGACCTGCCTCACTGCTGATAATTAAACCTTAGTTTCGGATTATTAGTCAACTGGAAGCAATTTAATCAGTTGTGTTTCTCTTGTACTCGATGTCCAATTCAGAAATATTTTGGCTCATCAAGTGTGCAGTACACATTGCTTTTCTTCCCCTTTCTGATTGAACTGAAGATCGAAATAGTTAATAAAAACGGATGAAACAGATTTAATATTGGTCCAGTCAACTAGAAAGTAACCAACTCCAAACATCACCAGAGTCCAAGTTCGGGCCAAATCTTATCATATAACTACAATAAAGGCACCCTTTCCTGGTGATTTTTTTAGCGACGAAATCGCAATCGTCGCTAAAAGATAGCATATAGTGACATTTAAAAGCATTCATCACTAAAACTTATCATTTAATGATGGAAACAAAAAGCGCCGTTAAAGAGAAAGCCTTTAGCGACGTGCAGAAAAATTCATCACAAAATACTGAATCTTTAGTGACGATTAATAAAAATCGTCACAAAATGATCCAAAATGGGTGACGATTTGGGCAATTCATTGGCAAATAACGCAGTGGCGACAATTGATGAAAGCGTTACCATATTACATCAAATATTTTGCGACGCATCCCTAAAATTGTCACTAAGGGAGCGGTTGGTTCGCATGGAAGAATGATAATAGGAAGAGGAATGAATATAGTGATGAATGAGAATGGATATTATCATTATAATTATGATAGTTGGTTAAGAGGAAGGAATGATTACTATTACCATTGACAGTGGTTGGTTTGTAAAAATATTGAGAAATAAAAATTTATCATATTTTGATTAATTAATTAATTATATTGTAATTAATCAATTAATTAATTAAAATATTTTAATTAATGAATAATTATATTTTAAT
>JANZXR010000009.1:24115682-24144860 GCA_027575705.1 Erythroxylum echinodendron | reverse complement strand
TCTTCCTAACTTAAACAATATTATACGTGGGTCCATTGCTTGTCCCTCACGTATACTACTTATCTTCACTGATTCACCGTTTATCATAATCACAATTTGTTATACTTACCTGAAAATGCTAATAAAAGCATGTACAATTGTATGAACGTGCCCAAACATTATGTAGTCACAAATAACTTATGTCTACCGTGCATTTATCTTAAGCCATATAAAGGTCTCACAAATAACTGTTCTAGCCGTATAGGTAACAGGATGTTACAATTCTCCCCTCCTAACAAAAATTTCGTCTTCAAAATTTCTTACCTGAGTGATCAAATAAGTAGGGGTATTGAGTCCTCATATGTTCCTCCATTTCTCAAGTGGCATCCTCATTCGATGATTTCTCCAAAGGACTTCACCATTAGAATTACCTGGTTCCTCAGTATTTCAGATTATTCAAAATTGTTCACTTCCAGTTTCGATAACACATATACCGAATCATAGTGCTATTTCTTAAACGTCTCCATGTAACATTGTATGATTTCGAAACATCTTTTACTGATACTACTAACTCATAAATCTATGGTCCTATTCTCACAATAATTTCATATAGACCAATTTCTGTCAAGCTTAGTTTCCCCCTTTTTTCCTAACCAGATCATACCTTTATCTCTATCTAAGCATATCTTTGCATGTTGACAATACATCCTTGTTAGATCATATCATTATTTCTTAGCATATTCACCTATCACATATTATGAATCTAGACGTCCTTTTATTAGTAACACTAACTCTCTTGCGATCAATTCATATCGGGCTTAGCACACTTTACCAAGGTGATACTCGTAAAGACAATTAACATCATTACTAACCTTAATCTATCCTCTATTGATCACTCTTTAACTGAATCATTTGGTTTACTGAACCCATCTCGATGAAATTCTTCTTTGGAAGAAGATTTCTTGATACCATCCTCGATACTGCTCATGAAATCCTTATCCATCAACTATTTGCCATGATTATTTATCAGTCATTCTTAGTACCTCAGGAAGATCAATTTCACTATTCTTAATATCTCAATAGGATTAATTTTTGCCATAGCTTACATGATCAGAACACCCTTTAATATAAGGCTCAGTGAGGCACAAGACAATTTCATTTACTCTAATACCTTGGCATATATCGCCAAAATTAACTTCACTAAAAATCTCAATTCCTTCCCAATTGATCACTACAAGCACTATCATGCCCTACTCTAACTCATCTCAAACTTTGGGCTATAGGAACTATGATTTGCACTTATTCAATAAGTCACTAATTGCTTCTTATGTCATCTCTGCATATATTATAAACATATGCTTAATATTTTCACTTGTCATGGTGATCCCACTATCAGATACCTAAACTCAACAACTTTTCCATATATCGCTACCATTATCTCACTGTCCAATTACCATTTATCATCATGCATACTTAAGGAATGCTCATGCATGTGACTTATACTCATATGACTCATACTAGGGATCAGTCGCTACCGTCTACTATGACATGACTAAAATGCACATAACTCAATACATATTTCGGAATGCCCATATAAGATAATACTTTTGGGCTCTGATAACACATAATGTAGCACCCCACTCCCGCAAGACCCCGAACCCGACATCGATGGGTGATATTCAAGTCCGTGCCCCGCGAGGGTGGCGTGCTAGAGCACTCAATCATTTCAAGAATCAGAATAACCTGTTTCATTTTAAAACGAAGACAAATATACGTGGAAATAATAACCAATTTGGGGTCCACTTTCATTCATAAACATTTTTCATACAACAACAAAATATGTGCAATTTGAAACCACTTGAATGGTATAGTAATACAATTGTATACGAGAAGTTCCGAATTAAACAATTCAATACGATTTAAGAAACATTCAATGCAGACGTGAACTGATCCCGACCTTTATCCTTCACTTGTATACTGTAGGCATACTCCCGTTAACCTAACGGGGTATTCTTCTGATCCTGAAAAATAATTGTAAATTTTGGGTGAGTTTTGCGAACTCAATGAGTGAACCATCATTGATGAATTCACCAGATTACACAAATACAACACATATTTCACAGTTATTCATTCAATCAGATAAGCATCAATTCTGAAATTAGCATAACAGACGACCGTTGATTATGACTTGCATATCATTTACATGTTGCGCACGTAATTACATGGGACATGCATGAGACTCATATTCGTTCTTTTTTTGTGACTGAGTGCCTTTTACACACATATACAAAGTTTGGACCATAGGGCTCAATTGGAACAAATTTCACGGAGCAAGCTCTACCTGCAGACACATATATCACGGAGCAAAGCTCTACGTGGAAGCGCTTCAAATTGGCATCTCAAGTCACAACGCCTTTATCTGAGCATGCATTTTATAAAATGCATCAAATACCGAATATGTCATACACAAAATCTCATACAAATGTTCAGATAATAGTTTTATAATCATCAGACCTCATTCCGGCATTCAACTGCCATTGAGAAGCGAAATTCAAATTTATATCATATCAAAACACTCCCAATACATGCCAAACTATTAAACTCCTCGGACCTCAGGTGAAATCTAGAAACAACACACAACAGTTTAATAATATTGGAAGTTTGACAGAATCAAGGTGCATACAAATCAAATCAATCCTAGGAAGTCATCTAGGTTGACTCACAGTATGCTCCCAGAAGCTATTACCTGGATGGCCCGCTAATGTCCGACTGTCATCCGATGTGCTCCTCTAAAACAAACAAAACGCATTCACAATTATCACCTTTTGTACAAACGTACTAAACATATCAACGTATAGAAAATATGCACGATGCATGTTCAATGGTAATTTCGGGGTCTCTTCATAATCTCTCTCTCTCTTATCAAAACTTATTGTAAAACATCAATATCACGATTCAACTCATATTGGCCTCTTTGCATGGCACCCTCTCAGGTCTCTCGTAAACTTAGGGGGTGCAATGGATATAAGTTTATTTATGGAAAGTGCATCTTTACATATGACACACCTTTACAGAAGAAGATGAGTCACAGAAGAAGATGATTTATAGAAGGAGATGACGTCACCCAGAGGAAGCTGACGTCATCACAGAAGAAGTTTTACTATTAGCATAACGTTTCCTACAGACATCGGATTGAATTGTTTTTTATATGATTCGAAAGAGGGTATCAAGATGTACAAACTTCATGAAGACCGTAAGGGCTAATTTTATCTTTCGAAGGGTCAAAAATGGGACAGAAGATATGAAATGAACAGTAACCCAGAAGAAGTTTAGAAACAGTAACACAGAGGATATTTTACAATTGCCATAACTTTCTCTAGAGGGATCGAATCAAGGTGTTCTTTATATGGTTTGAAAAAGGATTCCAAGATCTACAACTTTTATGACGACCTCCTAGGCCAATTCTATCTTCTGCGGGGTCAAAAATGGGATAGAAGATAGGTATAGACGAAAAATAGAAGAAGCAAAACACAGAAGAAGATGACGTCATCACAGAAGAAACATAGAAGAAGATGACGTCATCACAGAAGAAGTTCATGAACAGTAACACAGACGAAGTTCATGAACAGTGATACAGACGAAGTTCATGAACAGTGATGCAGAGGAAGTTTGTGAACAGTAACACAGAGGCAGTTCATGAACAGTAACACAGAAGGAATTTCGGACACTTAGGCAGAAAGCAAATGAAGCAAAAGTCAGACGAAACAAAGATAAGCAAAGCAAGAGACAGAGGAAGCCAAAACATAGAGGAAGATGACATCATCATAGAAGAAACAATACAGAAGAAGTTTGGTAGTAGATAACTCAAGACACAGACGAAGTCTGGTTCATATAAGTATGCATCTTGACAGATGAAGTAGAACTTATCATCTTTCATGCTTATACAAGTTCTATGCATTGTTTTCATTGCTGTTATACGTCCAACATGAAAATATCATCTATACTACTCTCTTTTTAACTCCAGAACACCAAATTGCTTAAAAAGCCAAAAGTCACATAACTGCCAGAATCACAGACTACTATCCATACTTGTGTATTATTTCTGCATTCCCTTTCTTCTGTGTTCGCTTTTCAATTTAACCAACATCCAAAACCCTCATATCTATTCTCTACAATGTGAACCCCTTTTTATGCAAATATGTATATCCAACATGCATATGCTTATTTACACAGTAGAAACGACATTATAACTACTTACTCACTTAACAAGTACTCTAACACTCAAATTGAAGCCAGCACCGCAAAAGCTGCTAAGTCGCTATTCGGTGATGAAGGTCAGGGTTTCAGTGAAGAATGAGAACTATGGTAGATTCTTCCTTAAACAATATAATACGTGAGTTCATTCCATGTCCCTCACGTATACTATTTATCTCCACTGACTCACCATCTGTCATAATTACAAACTGTAGTGGAGTCTTCCTAACTTAAACAATATTATACGTGGGTCCATTGCTTGTCCCTCACGTATACTACTTATCTTCACTGATTCACCGTTTATCATAATCACAATTTGTCATACTTACCCGGAAATGCTAATAAAAGCATGTACAATTGTATGAACATGCCCAAACATTATGTAGTCACAAATAACTTATGTCTACCGTGCATTTATTTTAAGTCATATAAAGGTCTCACAAATAACTGTTCTAGCCGTATAGGTAACGGGATGTTTCATGTTGTCTATGCATTTATTGCTTAAACGTGGACTTTCAAAGTCAAAATATGGTATAGATAATCACTTGCTTATTCGAGGTATAGACAAATTCCATAGTCCATGGCTTTATCATTGTGAACTTAAAGAAGTAAGTTGTAGTAGTATTGCCGATACATCTTATGATCTTGATGATAGTAATAAAGTTGATGATTGTGATGTGAATGATGATGGTGATGATGGGATTGATGAGTTGTTAAACGATTTTCATAATTATATGGAGACTAAGAATGATTCAGGAATGCCTAACATAATTGACAATATGATCAAAGATAACTTTGGGAAGTTATTGAAAGTTGCTCAAGAACAATTATATCCGAGGTGCTCTAATTTTTCTCAACTTTCATTTTTTGTGAAGTTGTTGCATTTGAAGGTTTATAATAAATGGAGAAACAAGTCGTTTGACATGTTATTTGACTTACTAAACGATGCATTGCCTAGGGGACATAACTTACTGAAATCGTACTATGATGCGAAGAAACTGTTAAAGGACCTTGGATTGGGATATATTTCAATTCATGATTTTAAGTATGACTGTATTCTTTATTGGAAAGAACATAAAGAACTTCAGAAGTGTCCTATTTGTGGTATATTAAGGGGTGAGTAGATGATGGGAGAGGGAAAAAGATACCGATGAAAGTCCTTCGATACTTTCCTATTAAGCCACGATTACAAAGACTGTTTATGTCAAAAAAAACAGCCATAGATATGAGGTGGCATAAAGAGAAACGCATTGATGATAACATTATGCGTCATCCAGCTAACTCAATGGCATAGAAAGAGCTTGATAGAAAGTTCCCATGATTTGGACAAGATTGTCGTAATGTTCAGCTTATATTGTCCTCAGACGGATTTAATCCTTTCGATAATATAAGTAATTCATATAGTATGTGGCCAGTGATTGTAGTCCGATATAATTTAGGAGCCTTTTATGTTGTTGTCTTTGCTTATTCCAGGACCTACTGCTCCTGATAAGGACATCGATGTTTACTTGCAACCATTAATTGATGATTTAAACATGGGAATATGGAATAAAAACTTTTGATGTTGTTGAAGGCAACACATTTACAATGTGTGCTACTATATTGTGGACTATAAATGATTTCCCAGCTTATGAGAATTTGTCAGGGTGGAGCACTAAAGGATATATGGCTTATCCTGTCTGTAATCATTGAACACATTCAACAAGGATACGAAGTAAAATATGTTATACGGGTCATCGTCATTATTTGGAACATGGGCATAGATGGTGCAGAAGTAAACAGTTTAATGGCATAGTTAAGTTGGGTGAAGCTCCTATGCAGTTGTCGGGTGACGACATTGTTTACCAACTGTCACATTTGGTAGACGTTACACCTGGAAAACACCCAAATAATAGGAACGGTAAGAGAAATGAGATTGAACTGAATTGGACTAAAAAAAGCATATTTTTTAGTTTTCCATATTGGAAGGAATTATTATTGAGGCACAATCTTGATGTCATGCATATTGAGAAAAATATTTGTGAGGCCATTTTAAGGACTGTTATGGGAATTGATGGGAAATCCAAAGATACTATTAAGGGTAGACTAGACTTGGTCCATTTGACAATTCACTTACCATATGAAGCAAAACTTTGTGGACTAGTTTAATTTCGATGGATGTTTCCAATTAAAAGGTAATTTATATTAAATTCAAGAAGTTTTTGCTATGTTAGTTATTAGTAACAATTCCTAGGTGTTTAACTGTTTATGATTAGGTTTTTATGCTCTCTTAAGCGTTATATACATAATAGAGCTCGACCAGAGGGGTCTATTGTGGAGGCTTATATAGCAAATGAATGCTTGACTTTTTGCTCAATATACTTAACTGATGTAGAGACGAGATTTAATAGACCAGAACGTAACTTTGACTTCAATGACGATGGTGGTTGGTCTATTTTCTCCCAAAAGATGAGGCCACTTGGTGTGGATAAATATGTCGAGTTAAGTAAGGATGAATTTGAAATTGCCTATTAGTATATTTTGAACAATTGTGAGAACGTCAATACATACATGGAATACTTATATTTCTTTTCATTCAAACAATCATATTACAATTTGTTGCATTAACTCATTGATGTTACTATGTTTTTATTTCCCAATAGAGAGCACAAGGACACAATTCGAAGCAAAGGGATCCTTAATGTTGAAAAAAGACATAGGCAGAAGTTTATATCATGGTTTAGAAATCGAGTAAGTTTCATATTAATTACATATTATGTATATATGAGAATATGTCTCATCCTCATTTTTATTTTAAATTTGTCGTACAGATGATACGGTTATATAACCGTAACGTGCAAGAAGCGACAACAACATTATATAGTTTGGCATATGGGCCTTATATTTGTGGGAAGAAATACATAGGTTGCATCGTTAATGGGGTACGATATCACATACAAGATCGAGATAGTCAAGTTAGAAGTCAAAATAGTGGGGTTGTCATTGAAGGATGTCATGACAACGAAATAATTGACTTCTACAATGTCATATTTGAAATTATAGAGTTGCACTACATCGGATAAGAAGGTTGTTCTACTTAAATGCAAATGGTTTGATCTAACTGACACGAGAGTGAATGGGTATGTTACTAGCATAAATGTTAGTAACACATGGTATAATAATGATCCTTTTGTCCTTGCAACTCAAGCCAAACAAGTTTTCTACGTCAACGATACTGTATTGGGTCCTAATTGGAAGGTTGTTCAAAAGTTTCAACAAAAGAATATCTTTGATTTTTGTGAAAGGGATATTTGTGAATTAGATGAAGATGCTGATGAAGTCTATCAAGATAGTAAATTGGAGATCAATAACGAAGGCATTACAGTAAGATGAAGATATATCTTCATTCAATAGCAGAGATGTTGAGCCAAATATAGTTCAAATTGGATGAAATCCAACTCATCTTATCTTACAAACAGATGAGCACTATACTGAAGATGACTTCAATGACAATGACGATACTTTACTGGAATATATTAGTGATGAAGAATCAAACGAACATCTACTTAATGATGATAATTTTCTATCACTTGATGATGATGATTGAATGTAAGTTTCATTGTTTGTATTGTTTCAAATATTAATAACATAATTATAGGTCTTATATTGTTGATGTTGTAGTTATGTTTATTTACGATGACTAAAAGCATAATTTTAATGTTTCAGTTCAGTTTTTGCAGTAGTTGATGATTTTCTATATTTGATGTCTATTTTCTTATATTGTTGATGTTATTGATTTTTACACAGGTTGATTACAATGGCACCTGGTCGTAACAAAGGAAAGAGGGTAGTTATAGGCGATGAAGTTTCTCCAACAGAACAACTAGTAATTGCATCATCGCATGAGGAAAGTCAGCAACAACAATCTTTATTAACATCGTCTGGTAGTCATAAGAGATATTCAGGTTTGTTACTGATAACTAATCATATATACATTTATGCTCTCATTACATATTTAGTATGTTTTAATCATTATGTTATTTTTTAGGTTCCAATACTGGCCTCAGAAAACTAGGTAGAGGAAAGACAAAAGGCGTTAAGTTACAACGGATGAATGTTGCAATGAATTCCAAGTTATCCGTGACTATTGACCTGATACAAGGGTGCCTAATTGATAAGATCCAAGCAGCAAAATTGGCTAGTGAGTTGGGCGTTGTTGTTCAGAATGAGTTGCCTTGCCTTCAACATATTAAGCAGTTGAAGGAAGACAACTTGCTGCAAAATGCTTTGGATAAAGTTTTGGTATTATTTCAATTCATTTTATTATAAGTATTGCAATTTTACTTTACTAAATTAATAACATATCTAATACGTGTTTTCACAGATGAAGCTCAATATTGTAGATATTGAGTAGCATGAGGTTTCAAGCAATGTTGGTTCACTGCTGAAACAAAAGGTGAAGGATCACCGCTATCGACCGCTTAAATATTATCAGTCTTTTCCTTCCGATGAAGAGGCCAGGAGACATGTGTCGGAAAGGGAGACTAAAGAAAATTGAAGGCCAACAGAGCCAAAATGACGACTTCGCATAACACTGGCTCCAGATCATTTGTCGTTGTCCGACAAGAATTAGTAAGTGTAATGTGTTCAATTATAAATTGCTATTTTTAATACAATAAATTCTAATTGGTTAAATTTTATTTTAATTATTATAAAGTCAAACACAACTCCAAGGGCAACAGTATGATCGGATCACATTGTACAAGTGCATACACTACAAGGAAGGGCAAGGCTAGACGTCTGAAGAGGCACAAAGTAATTATGTAAGTACAAATAAATTTATCTTATAATTTATTTTCTATATGATATTAACTAATAATTTTTAAGTTAACTCCATTTTCTACTTTACATTGTAGAACCAGATGCAGGAGTTGTTGCAGATGTCATTGGCTGAGGGAAATCAGCCCAATATCGATGACATTTGCAACAATGTCTTTGGTACACGATCAGGTTATATCAAAGGCCTTAGGTATGACCTTGAGCCTGTTGGAGTCTTTTCCTCACGACCAACATTGTTGACAGCCCTTCAAGAGGAAAACCAAGTACTGAAAACAAAATTAGAATGTACAAAAGAAAAGTTAAATCGATGACTAAAACAAATTAATAAGCTTCAAATTTTGGTTAAACAAATGTTAGTCCTTCATATGTTAGTGCTAGTAACTCTGATTCAGACTCTTAGTTTGTAAATGATGTAAATATTGTTTTATATATAATGCATTACATTTTATATGTTTATTCAATTTCAACTTATGATTATTTGCAAAATACAAAATATGTTTTCAAATTTGTAATAAATTAAAATAAATTCCTTTTTAACAATTATAATAAGTATAATTTTCAAAATTAAAATTTGTTACTAAATAATATAAGTTATCAAAAATAATTCGTCAAAAAAAGTCTTTAAAATTGTAATAAATTTAAATAAACTCGTGTATAAATATTATAATAATTATTAAATTAAAAATTACATTTAGTCACTAAATACTATTAGCTACCAAATGAAATTCGTCACAAAAATTAATTTACTGCGCATGAAAATGCCGATAAAAAGTATTTGCTACAACAAACATTTCGTAGCTAAATATTTTTCGCTACAAAAAATAAACCGTCACTAAACTATTTTAGCAACTAAAAATAATTCGTCACAAAAAGTTTTTACCTACGTTTCAGAAACGTCTCTAAAAACATTTGCCCACAGGATAAATTAGTAGCTAAAAGTTTTTTGCTACCAAAACAAAATCGCCACTAAAACTAAATACCGAAGCATAAGGTTTCGTGGAAAAAGACTTTTATTTACGAAACGTAAACCTCACGCAAAATTATTACCGAAGTCTTTTTTTAATCGTCGTTAATACATTTTTCCGACGAAATTTGTTTGTCACAAAAATGTTTTGGTGACGACTTTTGGTAAACGTCGTCGATGTTATTTTGCTACTGGAATTCGATGACGATTTGGACAACGTAATGAAATCGTCGCACATTACTAATTGCGACGATTTTCCCTTCTTTTGTGTCGATTGAAATCGTTGCTAAATTCGCTGTTTTGTTGTAGTGGTAGGATCATCAGATTATTGCTGAGACATTAATTGCCTTCAAAGCCTATGATTCCCGGTCGGTAAAGTTCTGACTCCTAGGAAAGGCGCATTTGATCTGGACAGTCTCAGAAAGCTTCGAAGAAATAGACATGCTTGTACGATAACATTCGGCTCTTTGCTAATCTGCAAACTGGCAGAGGGGGAGAAAAGAGAACATAATACATTGTGTCTATGCTATTTTTCTCTTTGGACCTAAGCCATGTGATTGACAGGGATGAGTAATAAAAAATCAATGACAAAAGAATGAAGTTATAGAGAAAAGAAAAGAATCCTTGAAAGGTTGTGCAATTTGGTACATAACTAAGATCGCTAACAAAGGATTGGTAGTAATATAGTACAATATAGGTCTAATGAGGGAAGCAGCACCCGGAAACTCTTTTTCTAAGCAGCACCCAGAAACTCTAAAATGGCATAGAAAACGAATATAAGTTTGATATATTCAGCAACAAAGTGTTGAATAAATTTTGGAACTTGTGTATCTATATATTAGAAATGTGGAAAGAAGAAAAGGCCATACAGTCCCCTTCATCCCAGAAGTACATTTCATGATCATTCACCGGGAAACTCAATCAGAATACCTCTCTGATCCTTAATGATGATCGATAGTCCACAAAGATTAATACTTCTGATAAACATCACCATGTTTTTAGCTTGACTGGTCTGTTACAACTCCCCACCCTCCATTTCCCCATTGTCTAGTGGTCAAGTCCTTACATGACCAAAAAAGAAAGTATGTTAACTCCTGTAGGGTGAGCTCAAGGATTGATCCTCTCTTCATACCACTGCATTTCTCCGTCAGCACTTTGTTTCAAGGCAAACATTATCCTCTTGTCAGCCTTCAAGTTCAAGTAATCAACCTGGAAATTGAATGTTTCAACGAAGTCAGAAGGAAAATAGAAGAAATATGATAAAGACATGTTGTCTGAGTTTAACCAACCTGATCTGGATCTAAAAGCAATAGACAAAACGTTGCCACTGGACCTGATGAAGGATCAAGAGTGAGTTCATGTGGCGATTTGTCACTTAGACAAGGAAGACCTGGATTAGGCCCCAAGTACTGCAGTCTTGATCTTACAGAACTAGCAAACCAAGATTTCTCTCTTTGCTACGTAATTGATGACAAAAGCTCAGAAGAAAATAGAACAAGTTCCAGATGAGTTAAGACAGGTAAAAACTGGCAACCACAGCAGGAAATCCCTCTACATTATCCTAAACAATCAAAACCAAGGTGGGATTGTGAACCCGATGTCTGGAATATACAGAAGATATGATCTTTAATGGACAACCAAGATAGGATCAGAGAGCTATTAATTTATTGTTCTCTCATTTTTCTCTTAGTAATCAGGATAGATAGACATTTAGAAACCGGCATATACGTAACAGCAATTCCTTTAATCAGCATCTAAGCTTCAACAAAAGTTCGTCAGAAAAATCATACTTCTACTCTTCTACAGTATAGTTATATCAGAACTACTCCCTCATAAATTCGGAAGAATCACCGATCAAGGTAGTCACAGATACCTGAAGCTTGGCAGGATCAGAGTTCGAAGAATCAATAACATCAACTTTTCCAGTGATCCGGAATTGCTCCCAAGAATCAGTGAAATACCAACATATCTTCAACAAAGTGAAATTATGTTTCAACTCAAACATATAATGTCAGAAACAACCAAATTCTAAAATAAGCTCCACCAGGTAAATGAAATCCACCACAGCAACTATCAGATGAAAGGTACAAAATAAAATTGTTGGCAAGTGCATTTCACCTCAGCAAATGGACAATGCTTTAGCTCATCAATCTGAACATTCGAGTAAAAACAAAAGCTATATAAGTTTGCAGGAAGATCAAAACTAAGTGGCAGCAGTTAAAGAGAAAAAATTGGGGAAAAGAGAACCTTGCGAGTTCTAGAATCTGTGTTGATTTGAATCTTATCACTGTTCTCTTCAAATCCCCTGAAAAATCACCAAAATTTTATTCTAAAATCCCCGTCAATAAATTTTTAGTCAAAAACAGAGAGATGAAGGAGACGTGAGAGTAAAAGAGAACCTGAAAACAACAGTGCGGTTTGAAGGCCTCCCATTATACCCAATTGTTGCCTGAAACCCTCAAAATCACAAACAAACAAAATTAACCAAAACCTTGCCATATCGTGTCCCTTCTATGAATAAACTAAATCCTACAAATGGGCACCGTAAACGTACCATTTGGAAGTAGGACGAGTGTTTAACGTGGGCGTTTGACTCTAATGCGCTCAGAATCAGCTGCTTCCATGGACATTGACCTGCCATTGCTGTGCTCGCTATATCCTGCCAGAGCTTTTTGGGTTCAGTGTATAAAATAAAAATCCGTGAAATAAGTTAGCATTTTACAGACGAAAAACGACGTTGAAGTCGCAACATAGCAAAGTTGGCCTAAATGCATCGTTGGATTGATAAGATCGCATTATATGAATTAAATTCAAAAAATCTTAAATTTGGATTTAATATAATTTGATTTGTTAACTTTAAATCAAGTTAACCTAATTTCTATAATTACTAGATCTAAAAAAAAATTGCAACTTTAAATGAAATTAAGTTATATCAATTAATTTGAATCGAATTGATTTACAATCTTCTTATAATTAAAATATTATATCTTAAATACGGATCTTATATACCTCATTTCATATATTCTTTTAATGTTAAATTACCAATGTTTTAACAAATGGACTAGAAATTAAACTGATAAGATAATAAGTTTAAAGTTTAAATGGTTCAATCGATATTAGATCGTCATAAAATCGATTAAAGATTTAATAAAATTAAATAATTAAAATATGATTAAAAAAGTTATCCTCATTTATCAAAGAATTTGAAGTTTAATTGAAAAAAGATTATTAAATTAATATTAATTGATTTATTTTAGTTTATAAAAACTTATTAATTTACAAAAACTGATCAGTTAATTAATAAATTGATTAGTTTTTAACAACAAAAATTATTAAAATAAATCAATCTGAAAAGTTAAAGATCGAACTGAAAATCAAAGTGTTCAAAATTTTTACGATTATTGGCTAAACAAATTTATCTATGTTAGACTAGCTCTCATCCATATCAAATTAACTCTCCTTTAACTCATAATTAATATGAAGTTATTTGAGTTACTTAATTAATCATAGCTATTTTGACTTAAGTTCATGAACTAAGTTAAAGTGAATTCACATATAATTAATATATTATATCTTAACCCAAAATTTTAAAATAATATAAGTTGTGAATTATAACTCATTTTATTTTTATATATCTTTTTTAATATAAGATTAGTTTATGTGTAAATTTATAACATTATACAGATTAGAAGAAGCATTTAATTGAGTTTGATTTTTTTAACATCCATATTAAAAAGAAAAAAAGTCTGATTTGTTTGGAGATAATACTTTTAAAAATTATGATCTTTACTAAATAAAAAAACGAGTTTGATCCATAAATGTCGACGAAACTTCAATTCTTGATTACAATACAAACATCGTCTTAAGACTCTTGTCTAGGATCATTTGTACAATTGAGAAAATGTATAATTTTTTAATAATTTTTTTATCAATAATATTTTATAAAGATATATTTTGATTAAATTATAAGTTAAATAATAATTTCATTTAATTTATATGGTTTAAGGAGATTTTCTAAAAATTCTATTAAATTATAACTCAATGAAATTTTTAAAAGCTAAATCATTATGTTTTCTAGATCTTAACAATTTGATCAACATTTTGAGTATATTAAAGGAGGGAAGTTTGATGAATGTATTTACTACTTTACCATATTCTCCATTATCCTTTGTAATCAAAATTTTAAAGAAATTTCTTTTTAATTAATCAAATTATAATGGAAAATTTAGAGTTTAGGAATTATAATTTAAAATTTAGAAATTTGGGGTTTAAGAGTTTTTAAAATTTGGAGTTGTAAAATTTAAAACTTAGGACTTAAGAGTTTAATACTTATTATACAAAATAATGAAATAAGTGCTCTAAAAGAGAACAAACTTTAAGGACTATAGTGTCTATTAGGAATTTAGAGTTTGCAACAATGCATCAACCACACTATCATTAAAACACAAACAACCTTTTAAATAGACTTTACAATGCACAATAGAAAGGAAACAAACTCTGACTATTTATGGAATCATGCCTAACATGTAGTAATAACAAAGGAAAAAAATAAGCAAAAAAAAACATGCATGACTAACTAATTCATCTCACGTAGACAATATCATGTGCCTATAATTTTGGGTCACTTCTTAATACTCCCCCTTGATCCTAAATTGCATACACCAAGCTTGGATCTTGGATATTCAAATTTGCTCCTTATTGATGATTTTGTGAGGATATCTGCAATTTGTTCCTCAGTATTACAATATTACAGCATGATTTTTCCTTCAATGACAAAGTCTTTCATAAAATGCAGCCCTATATTTATATGCTTAGTTCTTCCATAGTGCATAGGATTCTTTAAAATTGCTATTGTTGCTTTGTTATCATAATATATCTTGGTGACCTTTCTTTACTCTTGTTTAAGTTGTTCTAACATTCTTCGTAGTCAGATTGCTTGGCATGTCGTTGCAGTCACAGCCATGTACTCAGCTTCTGAAGATGATAATGCATTGGTAGCCTATTTCTTCGAGCTCCATGACACCATTCTTGATCCTAGATCAAAAGTGTAGCTTGATGTGCTCCTTCTGTCTTCTATAGATCACACCTAGTCACTATTTGTGTACCTAACTCGCTCACAATAAGTCGTATGTTTATACCATATACCCAAATCAAAAGTTGTTGCAACACAACACAAAATCCGTTTTATAGCCCCATAATGATGCTTTGTAGGAGAGTGTATAAACCCAGAAACCACACTAATTGAATGAGAGATCTCGGGCCTTGTGTGAGTTAAATAAATAAGACCTCCAACTAAACTCCTGAATAGTTATCTATTCGTTGGTTCAGTGTCATCTTTTAGCTCCAATTTTGGTTCATATTCATAGGTGTGACTGCCACCTTACAATTCACCATATGAAACCTTTTAAGCAAATCAGATGCATACTTCTTCTAAGAAATGAAAATTCCATCCTTGACCTACTTCACTTATATGCAAAGAAAATATTGCATCAATCCCAAATTTGGCATTTCAAATTATTTCTTCATGCTTGTTTAAAACTGGTCAATAAATGAAGAGGATGAACTCATGTAGATCATGTCATCTACATAGAGACTGACAACTAGAATATCTTTTGTTGCTTCTTTATGTAGAGTGTAAGGTATTTTTGCTTCTCTCAAAGTCATTCTTAATGAAGTAGGAGTCTATTCTTCCTTACCATGCTCTAGGGGCCTACTCTAACCCGTAAAGTACCTTTCTCAACTTATACACTTTCCCTTCTTCACCCTGAACTTCAAAAACTATAAGTTGTGCAACATAAACCTCTTCTTTTAACTCCCTATTTAAAAAAGTATACTTTACATCAAATTAGTATACCAGCCAGCTTAACAGCGCCGCAAGAGCCAACAATATTCTTGTTGCTTCAAAGAATGCAACATGTGAGAATGTGTCTTCATAATCGTTAACATGTTGCTGAGAGTGCCCCTTTGCCACTAGTCATGCTTTGTGCTTCTATATGCTTCCATTTACATTGTACTTAGTTCGAAACACCCATTTAACTTCAATTGCCTGCTTATTTGTTGGTAATTCTATTAGCTCTTATATGTTATTCCTCTCAATTGCCATCAATTCCTCCTTCATAGCTTACTTCCATCCTTCTTTCTCTGTAGCTTCTTCAACTAAACTCGATTCAACCATATAGAAGGTTTGAGTTGTTTCGTAAATATCTTTCAAGGATTTGTATTTTTTTGCAGTGCCTCTTCATCATTTGAGCTTGGGGCTTATAAGGACATTTCAATGCTTAACGGAGTAGAGTCTCTTGATGCAGCAAGTGTCGGTGCAAGGAATTCATTAGGAGTGTCAGGTGGGGTGTGAGTTTGGTTATCTTCAATATCTTATTCTTTTTCTTATAGCAATTCCTCAAATTGAATATCTCCTTCGTTTCCTTCTTTCTATACCCATCTTCCTTCTTCATTGAATACCACATTTTTATTGACAATGATCTTACTATTGGAAGTATTGTAGAACTTGTATTCCTTTGAGTTAGTGTAATAGCTAATAAAGACACATTTTAAGGCCTTCTTATCTAGCCTGTTGCACATTTATGAATTAATCAGCATGTAAGCAACACATCCAAAAATCCTCAAGTGACTCTCCCCATTTATTCTTCCTTTCCAAACTTTATAAGTTGTCAAAAATGTAACACACCACCTCATAGAGCATATGCCCTAATGTATTGAAGAATATTCGAGAAAATACTCTACGAGAATGGCACGTAAAGATAATCAATGCATTACAAATTTTTCAAAGCATCAAACACATTTTTAGCAAACCAATGTTCACTTTGGCTCATTTTATTATAACATGTCCAGTAATAAATGTCATTACATTTTAGAATTCACATATACATTTGTATAATAGCTAAGAGGTACAATTTAGATACAAAATCATTGAAGAAGTGTGCAGATGCAACTAATCTCGACCATTAACTCATGTTCGATTGTAGTGACTATACTCCAATTAGGCTAACTGAATATTCCCTGAATCCTGAAAATCAACGATACAATTTTGGTGAGTTTTGTGAACTCAGTGAGTGAACTATCCTCTATGTGCTCACTCATATCAAACACAAAGATAGTTCACAATCAAATTCACAGTCAAATTATATAATCAAATATAGAATATCATTTCACACTTTGATTCATGCTTCAATAATTATAATTTGAATACACTCTTTCACATTTCTATTTTTGAACAGTACAATCAATTCATTCAATCATTCATATGACTCATATTAGTTTATATATGCAAATGCACATGTGACTCACTTTCATTGTTACTTTATTGTGACCGAGTGCCTTTTTAACTATCTCGTATCCGTTGTAGATACCAGGCTCATAGATAACTGTCATGTATCCGTTGTGGATACCAGGCTCATCATAATACTAAGCTTGTGGCTCTTTAATCACATTGTGAGCTTTAAGTTTTTTTCACTGGTCACTTCAGTCACAATTGCCTTTTTCTGATTATGCATTTCAATGTAATGAGATGCATCAATTCACATTATAGACAATCAATCACTTTTATTCACCATGAACAATCACTTTCACATTTTCATCAGATCTAAGTCCGGCATTTAACGTTTTTGTTGAGTAAACTAATTTCTTTCAAATTCACATTCAGTGGCAATCACTTCCAATGTAATCTCAATTATTGAACTCCTCAAACTATCGATGTCTAAAATTAACACATTCACATCAATAATAGTTCAATAATTGAAACTAAGCAAATATAAATCAATCCTAACGAGTAACATCTAGGTTGACTAACAGTACACTCCAGATTAGCAATTACCTTTATGATCCAAAAATGTTTGGACGCTGATGTTCAATCTTGTGTACCTATCTTCGAACAATACATATATTGTACACACATTACTAAATTGATCAATCACATAAGTATTCAATCATGCACATATGTATATGTGTTATGTACAATGCACGCTCAATTGACTATTCCTGAGTTTGCGTCCTTAATTATAAATCTTGATCATTCAAAAATTATCAGTTGTATATGTCTAGTTTTCACTTAGGTTTATACCTCAAGAATACTTGCCCATTCTAATATCATCAATCATTCATTCTCCAATGTTATTCTAACATTATATGATCACATAATATCCAAATTCTCATTTATTATTACTTAATACACCTTACTCACTTTCTTTGGATCACATTTACTTTCCTAAGAACACTTTCATTCTTATAACGCTCATAAATTTCCAGATTTTATATATATTAATATCATCAATCCATTCTTATATTATAACTTCAATTAACAACCTAAACTTATTAAACACTTTATCAACTTATTTAACCTCAACTAGGTTCATTTCAAGTCTCAATCAAGTCTAAATGCACCGTAGGAAAGTATCTTATCATTAGTTCGTTCAAGCATCACTTAAAAGATAACATTTCACTTTCCATGCAATTCCCACGATCCTAGAGGACTTCTTATGATAGGGGGGAGATTTATTATCTATCATTGGCTTGGGATGATTCATCTGAATTTTTTTTTTTACCATAAATGCACTTCCCACGATAGTGGAGGCATTCCCACAATAGTGGATGTACAATCCGTGAATTTCCCAGTCTTTTCCTTCAATGTTTTTATTTTGACCCTTACTTTCTACATCAAACATATCTTATTCACAGTTCATCATTTCTACTTCATTTCCTCATCAAAATCACCTCCATTCTTAACTCAAAAATATCCATAAAACAAATCATAAATCATTGTTTATCAATCATACAAAAATAGAACATCAAATGTATCCATACATTCATCAACGTCCAGCACACTCTCAACACCATTATCATTATCATTAAATCTCTAAACTATCATCATATATGATTCTATTTAAAACAAACCATGAAGAATCATCATTACACTTACTTGTTTAACTCCAAGCTTCTTCACATCATCACATAACCTAGCTCTCCATGGTTACACGACCAACACCATTTAAAGGTGGAAGAGGTTAGGCTTTAATCAAGAAGAAGACAACAAAGATCTTGGAGTGCCAAGGTGAAGGATGATAGCAAAGCTTAACGTTGAGAGTTGGGTTATGAATATCGTGGGTTGAGAGAAGATAAGAAGAAAAGAGCATATAGAAACAAAATGAAAGACAAATGAAGATGGTCTTTCCAATAAATAAATATCGTGGGTTTAATTCTTGGTAAGTGTCATGACACTTGTCATGACACTTACCACATAAATAATCATACTAATATCTTCTAATTATGGTACCCAAATTCATTTAATAACTAGTCCATTTGTCTCCCAATTTATAAACCAATTGTTGCTCAATTTTCTATGCCACTTGTCACTTATTTCTATTACTATATATCAATTATTTCTACTGTTATTTTTCAATTGTCTTGCTACTTGACATTTTTCCTAGTCCAAAAATATACATTAATTCATAAATCTCCTAATTGTAACAATTAATTCCAAATTACTAATTATGATCCATCAATTCTTGTCATTGATAAACCAAAGTACATGACATGGTAAAAGCACATTCATATCTCATTCATTATGCTCAGTCATTAATCTCATCTTAGTTTCATAACCCAGAGTATATCAATTGAATGCAATTTGTCTATTTCATAATTAATATGTGTATGCTAGTATTATGCATTTGGACACAATTATAAAATCATGTCATAAAGATGCCAATTTCATTGCATCTAATGCCACTCTTATGACTCAATAATCTAATATTTTAAACTTTTTAGCAATTTAAGAGACGGGATGTTACGAACTACCTTTGTGGGTGAAATATTTAGTAGATAAACTATCGCAACAACTACTTCTCCCTATAACTGTGTCTACAATCCTTTCTATTGAAGCATACTTTGTACCATTACTACAGTTCAATTTTTGCATTTGGCCACTCTATTTTGCTTTGGCATGTATGAAGCGATGAGTTCTCCATGGATGCCATGTTTTACACAAAATGAATTGAACTCTTGTGACTTGAATTCTCCTCCTTAATTCGTTCTCAATACCTTGATATGCTGCTAACTTTGTTTCTTCACAAGAGCTTTGAATTTCTTAAAAGTTTCGGCTTTGTTCGCAATAAATATACCTAACTCATATGAGGCTTTAAAAGTTTCAGCTTTGTTCACAATAAATATACCCAACTCATATGACTATGATTGTCAATTAACAATATAAAATATCGACTCTTCCAAATGTCTCTATCTTCATTGGTCCACACAAATCTAAATGGACTAACTCCAAATTGTTTGACGCTCTCCATATCTTTTCTATGGGGAACGACCTCCTACTTTGCTTTCTTGAAATGTAGGCTTCACATAGTCCCCAGACATCAAGCTTGCGTAGACCTTGCACCATTCCTACTTGTTGCAATTGCTTTAGTCCATTTAAGTGAAGGTGACCATATCTTCAATGCTATAACCTTGTTTCAACGTCTCTTTTGGTCATCATAGTACACTGTTCCAATTGTGAAAGATCCACTAGAAATAACTTATTCTTTGTATACTCACTTAGCTACAACTTGACATGTTTTCTTGCTTTTAATCAAACATGACGAGTTATCAAACGATATTGAATACCCACATAACATCAATTGTCCCACACTTAATAAGCTCTTAGATAAACTCGAAACAAAGAAAACATTGTGAAGGTATTTTCTTTTACCATTACTATTCTTTAGTGCGATTGTGTTATTTAACACGAATTTGTTTATTGTCTCTGAGCCTGACACTCATTTTGAAAGTTTCATACAAATCATTGAAAATCGTCTTAGTTCCGATCATATGATTTGAGCATCCATTGTCTAGAAACCAAATGTTTTGTTCGATTTGCTCTTGTTTCACCATGAACAACCTGCACTCCTCTTCATATTCTTCATTCTTGGCTTCTTGTGCATAATTCGCTTGATTTTGTCTTTTCCAACATTTTTCGTTTATGTGACTACCTCATTTGCAGTAATGACATCAGATTGTTAGCCCGAATACTTTAAATCATCCTCAACTTGCTCCTCCCCTTTCACGACCTGTCCCACTAGGCTTTTCGCCATTATGATGCATCATTCCTTCCATTAAAGAAGTCTCCCCCTTTATGTGAAAGGCCTTCTCATCCATCTGCTCATTCGATCTGTTGATTCTATGTTAGGTTTGCAA
Organism: Erythroxylum echinodendron; assembly: GCA_027575705.1. Lineage (NCBI taxonomy): Eukaryota > Viridiplantae > Streptophyta > Magnoliopsida > Malpighiales > Erythroxylaceae > Erythroxylum > Erythroxylum echinodendron. The sequence goes on along the minus strand of JANZXR010000009.1, from coordinate 24,123,655 downwards.
AGATTTCGTTAACTCATCAAAGGTAAATATGGTTAGATCTTTTGATTTTTCAATAGCTGCTACAATGTGATCAAACCGGGGCATCGGACTTCTCAACACTTTATTCACAACTACTTGTTCATTGCATTTCTCTCCATAGAATTGAATTTGGATCACAATCATTGAGACCCTTAAAAGATATTGTTGAACCGATTCATTATTCCTTATAGTTCCAGTTTCAAACTCTCGTCGAAGTGTCTGGAACTTGATGGTAATGATTTTTCTATCACCCTGAAATTCTTTCTGCAAGACTTTTCATGCTTCTTTAGACAAAGCTACATTCATGATCCTAGGGAAGATGCTTTCATGGACGACTAGTTGTAGGAAAAAGAGTGCCTTTGCATTCTTTACCTTATTTTTCTTCAATATGGTAGTTCATTAGGATCTAGAAACCCTTCTTCAACGAGATCCCACAAATTTGCAACTTATACAACGTCCTCATTTTCACACTCCAGAATTGATACTTGTCATTGTTAAAGATTGGGATGAGTGGCTGTGAGACTATATATCTGTTTGCCGCCATTTTTGAATCTATCATGTTTCACTCTTTCAATCGGCCGGCTAGAAACAAATTTGACTCTGATACCACAATGTTGTGAAAGAGAATATGCTGTGAAGATTACGATGACTATTAGGAATTCAAAGTTTGCAAGAATACATCAGTCGCACTATCATCAAAAACAACCAAGCTTTTAAATAAGCTTTACAATGCTTAACAAAAAGGAAACAAACTCCAGAACGCATGGTAATAACAAAGGAGAAACTATAGGGAGAAAAAAAATACATACATAACTAACTAATTCTTCTTACGTGGACAACATCATGTGCCATGCTATATTTTTTAAGATATCTCGTGGAGAACTTATTTTTTACGATAATTATATTATATATTTTTAATGCATTAAAAAACTTAAATTTTGTATAAAACTTATATTCAGGGAGAAAATAATTATTTTTCTCTTAATATGCATAATTACAAAAAATTTTAAAGTTCTAGTATAAGATAGATGAAATTATAAGGTGTAGTCTTGTAAACTCTCCAAACTATACAATCTTTAACCCTATTACATTATTCAACCAGAATGAAGATTTTCATTCCATAAAACCCTTCCGGACAAGTGAAAACTCCAGAAGTTGATGGCCCGAAAACTGATCTTCCCTTTAAATGCATACTTGAATTTCGGGATAATTTGATTTTGTTTTGTTTTAACCAAAATAATATAATTTTAATTAGACATTTATTTAATTAATAAATTTTAGATTTGATTAAATATTTATTTTTTAAAATTTACTTCTGACCTAAATTCTAATGAGCTTTTTTTACGATAATTTCATGGCCTAAATACCCATATGAATCAGGTTCACTTAATCATAACTTCATAGGTTTCACGTTTTGTCCCTATTATTATTATATATGCTGGGATAATCATGGTGGATATGGAAGGATTTTGCCTTTGCGTGGCAGTAAAAGAAACCTAAAAGAACATGATGTTCGGTCGCGAATCAAAATCATTTATTTCTTGGCAGAGAAGATTTGAGTGCTCCAATCAGGTTGGAGATATTCGAATTTTAAGAATTAGAATATTCAATAATGTTTAACAGTAAAAATTTTAGTTTTTTCTATTTATTTTAGTAATTCTTACCTTTCAAAATTAATCAATTTATTAATAAATTGGCTAATTTTTTAAATTAATACATTCCTATAAATTAATTAATTTTTTTAATAATCTTTTTTTTCAATCAAACTTCAAATTATTCAATAAATAAGAATAATCTCTTCTAATTATATTTTAAATTCTTTAATTTTATTTAATCTCTAACGAATTTTATAAAAATTTAATATTAATTGAATCCTTTAAATTTTAAATATTTTATTTTATTAATTTAATCTCAACCTAATTTTTAAATAATTAAATTATGTTACGGACCATACAAATCCCTGATTAAAGGGGAATTAAAGCACACGACACAAATCACGATGATGTTTTAGTTCATTCTTCGTTTTAATAGGACCCATGTAAAAGTTTAATTTATTAATTATCAAGTCTCAAGTCGTGTTATGGAAGTCTAATTAACTGATTTAATCAAGGTTAAGGTAGTAGGACTCTTGGATCAAATTCAATGATGGTCCAAAATGGGTGAAATGACAATTTCCACAATTTTCATCTACCAGCTTATTAGGAACAGACGCTAGTCACGAGCTCATCTAACCAAAGTTTACGTAGTCATGCGACGTACTACTAGTACTACTCCCATTAGTGATGCTCCGTAATTGGTCAATTGAATTATTATGACTTGAGTCTCTTTTCAAGGATAGATATCCTATTCCGAATAATATATGCTTTTGTTCTCAAGCGATCTTAATTGTTTAATTTTTGTAAGTCTTATTTATGAAATGGGTAAGTTTTTATAAAATAGGACAGGCATAAAATAATAATAATTTGGTTTTTTCATAAAACTCCAAGCGATCTATATGTTGAAATGTAAAGTATGAGTAAGAATTTTATATTAGAAAGAGATAGAACTAATAAAAGACATATATGTAAAAAGGACTTATAAATTTAATATTTTAAAATTTTGGATTGAAATATAGTGTCAAGACTTAAGAGTATGTTCCTGCATTAGGCTCATGATGTAGATCTCCTATAAAAATAGACTCTCCAATTCTAACAAGTGGTATTAGAGCTGATAGTTCGGCAACGCCCGAGTATGAAGATGGTAGTTAGATTCCGTGATTGCTCCCCACAAAGAAGAGCAAGAAAATTCTTGGTGGGCCCAGACCAATAGAGTAGAAGGGCTATTAGTGATGTTATATGCTCGAGTTACTAAAAAAAGCTTTCATTCAAGGGAGAGTCTAAGTCTAATATGAAAGTTTATACTTAAGAAAGAGATTGTTGGAATATTAAGTATAATTAAGAATTTCACATTAAAAAGAGATAAAATTAATACAAGACATATAAGTAGAAAGGACTCGTATACTTAATATCTAAAAATTTTAAGTTAAAAAATAATGTTAAGACTCACAAATATATTCCTTCACTAAACTTGTAATATAGATGTTCCGTAAAAATGGAGTCCTCATAATCCAAATCTTTTCTTGGCCTCATAAGTAAGAATCCCAGTAATAATGTGTTCGCTCTGACATCTGACATCAGACATCAGTTATGTCATATTAAATAAGCGGAGAAGTATTGTATCGTTGTAGGGTATGGTTGAAGGAATAACGAAGCATCTTGTGCAAAGCATATACTATAATTATGGTGGGAACATATCACCTGTGCTAATAACCCTGTGCTTGTCATGTCCTTACAACATCCATCCGTTAAATTACAACTTTTTTTTTGAGTGGAGAAAACCTTAGTTATTATCTTTTAAACGAGCACTGAATAAGTTTTTAGATTGATGCAATAGTCTATAAATTATACCAAATAAGTATTCTACATTAGATAAACTTTATATGACAAATTCAAGCAAAAAAATGTAAGTAGAAAGATTTAAACACAAAATTTTTGGCCCTATATTCTCCCAATCTGCCAACTTGACAACCCCTACATGATTAATCATATCTAGGGACGTGTTGCAGATCATCTAGCAGTTTGGAGTAAGTCGAGCAAATTGTATACGATTTTTTATCTTCAAATTTATTAAACTATATAAATTTTCAATGGATCAAATTTTTAATTTGATTTATTTTAACAATCTTTATTAGTAAATCAGTCGGTTTATTATCATAAATTAATTGTTTTTTAATTATAATAAATTAATTAGTTTTTACTTAACAACTTATTTTTAATTAAAATTTAACTCTTTCAATAAAGTAAGAAAAGTATCTTTCTTCAATCATACTTCAAATTATTTAATTTTATTCAATATTTATTATATATCAATTTTATGACAGTGTAGTACAAATTTAAAATTTTAAATCTTTCTTTTATTGGTTAATTTTCAATTCGATTTTGAAAATATTAGTTAAAGTGCAGATTTATTAATATTAATAAAATTAAATAAATGATTTAATTATATTATCAACTTATTAATATCAAAGTGCATGGTTTATAAGTTATAACCATAAATTAATAAATTGCCGTAAGTATGTGTGTGGGCAATTGATAACCCGCCCACCCATGCATGGTCAGGACAAGGGACATATATTCGAATATGCTTCTAATGAATTACTTCAAACAGTATATATAACAGACGAGTTTCATGTGAAGATTAAGAAAACTTATGGTTTTGATATCTCTTTCTTCAATTTTGTAATAATGTCGTTTCTAAATATACAATCATTAGAGTGACGTTACACTAAATAAGAATCGTAGAATTTCAATCAAGTTTTGCAACTATTGAAAGACTTGTCTTATTCTAAATTAAACTATATATGATACAAAGTGACAAAAAGTCTTATTGACAAAGATTTCTAAGATTCAAAACTATATATGGAGGAATTTTAAGTTGGCTAGAAGGTAGGCACGAGGTAGAAACTAAGATTCAAAGCTAAATCTAATAGGAACTTGGAGATAGTAAGACACTAGCTAGTACTGTTCCTTTTCTTTGTTCTTTTCCCCTCAATTTTTAGTCACAAGCATGCATGAACTAAATCTGTCACATCAGAAATAAGTCCAATTGTACTGAGTCCAATTGTACTTCATCACTGTCCGTCTTCAAAAGTTGCAGATATTCGTCGTAAAGCTTCTCCAAGCTGTCGTCTGCTGGTTGATCAATAAGGGGCCTGTTGTTGGTTAGATAATCCTGACGATCATTTCCTCCAACAAGAAAGTTAATCTCATTTTCCTGATTCAACTTGGAATCGCCCCATGGAATATCAGCCGCAACCTCTGTACCTAAACCCACTTCTCCTGAAGAGACAGTACTCACAGTGTTGAAACTATCGTTTCTTGGTAAAGACAAAGCGGTGAATCTAACAGGCTTTGGTTGATGAATCTTGTGCTTGATTGGTTCTTCCTTTGTCTTATTTTTGTCCATTTTCTTGTTGGTCCTCTCCTTACTGTTGCTTTTCCTTCTCTTTCGTCCCTGTTGTGGTGCATCATCGGGTAATTTCTTGTGGGTATTCGGGTCAGTTCCTTGACTCTTGAGTCTTTTACTGAGATGGGTATTCCAGTAATTCTTGATCTCGTTATCGGTTCGACCCGGGAGCCTTCCAGCAATAAGAGACCATCGGTTTCCCAATAAAGAATGCATTCTGATTATGAGCTCATCCTCATCAGGAGTGATGTTCCCTCTCTTAATGTCTGGTCTGAGGTAGTTCATCCATCTTAATCTGCAACTCTTCCCACATCTTAGAAGACCTAAGGACATATTCGTATTCAATGTTTTTTAAGACAGGGGGGACAGAAGACAGTTGTGTCAGTAAGTGTTGGGTAAGAAATTTAAGAAACTAATAATAACATCCTGCTTCCATAATTGAGCTAAAAAAAATTAAAAAAAACAAACTAAATTTAAACATGAAAAGACTGAATTAAATGGCAATCATTTATATTACTAAAAGGGTTATGAATTTACTTTTGGTTGTCTACACTGAATCCAAACATAGTTTTCTAATTTAAATAATTAAAGATTTAAATTGCAATATGCAATTAAAATTTTCCCCTTTTTCTATAATTACTTTTATATCGTACGTAATTAACATAATCACAATATAACATATACAGAATTAAACATAAAATTAATAAATTAAATGAATTGAGAGAACAAATGATCAAACCCATGAATGAAGAACAGAAGGATAATTTGGGTTTACATAAAACCAAAGAAAAGATAAATGAAGAAGAAAAGGACTTTGGTCTACAATTAAAGAAAATATAAACGAGGAAAGGGCAGTGAAATTACCAGCTTTTTTGGGTAAAGACCTCCAATGACCTTCACCATGAGTTTGAATATACTTGGTAAGTAATGTGTCCTCTCTTGGAGTCCAAGGTCCTCTGTGCAACCCAACCTTAGAGCAACATGGAGCTCTTCCCATTTATATGCACACCCCAATCTCTTGGAACTCGTTTCCAAGGAAAAGGTCGGGAAGGAACTTGCTGATATTGCTCAAGGGTGCACGAGAAATTTCAGAAATATGAACTCCTTTAAAGCTTATACGTTTTAGCTGACTTGCACAGCAAACTAAAAAATCTTTCGCTTATAACTTATAGTTATCGTAGGCTAGTTTGGGGTTACGGGGTTGCATGGTTCACGTCACTCAGCGGCCCTTCTTGCTATCTGTCCTTCTACAGCATTTGCTAATGGTAGGTAGCAGTGGCACAGGATTGTTCATATTGTGGCTGCGACAAAACAGTACCGTTTATCACTTACACAATTATTTGATTGTCATCTTAAACGTAGTACGACTATCTTTGGGCCATCATTAGATGTTGGTGTGATAACGAATTTGGGTGTGAGAAAATAAAATTTCGTTCAACACCATTTCTCTTTAAAATAAACAACAATACAATAAAAATTTTGTTAAAATACATAATTTTAAAAGTCCAATAATATGTAACTTTATCACTAATTAATAGAGATGTTGTTTCCATAAATACTTGTAATCAAATAAGTTTATAAAATATTGGCCTATTCTAAATGTGCCGGAAATTTTACTTTAACAAAATAAACCTTTTAAATATATTTAACAAAATTATGCTTGGAGAAAAACATACTAAAAAATAAATGAAATGTTTATTTCTCCCTCCTCTTTTAGGAATAAGACAAATTTATTTTATTAATGGGTTGATATTATTATTGATTTCTCTATTTTGTTTTGACTTTTTAAAATTTTTATTGTAGGAATATTATTTAGCTATTTATTCTATTAATTAAATTTTCATTGATGTATAACTTCAATACATAATGGTATTATTTAAGAAGTCTAATACTACGAGCTCCTTTGACAAAGAGCTTATTAACTGTTTTTTAGCTGATTGACACAAGATAATTGTTTGACCATCTTAAAAAGTTAATGAAAGTATTTATTGAATGACTGATTGGTTGGATTATTTAATCCTAACAAGCTGATTTTAGAAAAGCTCCATAAGAGGAGTGTTTTTTATGTTCAGCAAAAAATCAATAGGTAAAAGACCAATTATACTATCCTTTCACAATTTTTTAATTATGCTAACTATGCTATAGTGATATTATGGATAATTCAAACTAAAAACCATGCATAACTAAAAGTCATGCACCTATATAATGATAAATTTTTTTACAATTAAGTAAGTTTTTTAATTACAAAACATGGGAGTTACTATAAGAGTTAAGATATTTAGTGACAATTTTTTTGTGACTAACTATTGTTTCGTCACAGATATGAGGTTTTTTATGACAAGACAATTGATTAATACTACTATTTAGATCAACTGTGATGATTTATCTTTTTTGTCACTAATACAATCATAATTGTGACAATTTAGTATCTTTTACAATTAAGTTGTCACTATTAATATATTAATATTGTCAAATTTTCTTTTATCACTAAATTTTGTCATTAAAAGTCTATGAAATTTGGCGGGAATAAATTGTAATTCTAGCAGAACATATATTAGTAACTAATATTTCTTTTTGTTGTGACAAAACATAGTTTGGTCACTAATATTTTTTTCTTTCTATTACGAAACAGTTAATCGTTACACAATATTTTACTTGTTGTGACAAAAAATTTTATCAATAAATATTAATTTAATTAATGTCTATTTCATATTGTCATGAAGGAATACTGTTGTCGCCCCAGATCTGTTATTCATGAAATGTAGTTATTATGAGAGAATCAAATTTTAAAAAAGGACGGAAGTAATCCGAGATGAGAGGCTCGCCTGAGTGAAGGTCTTCCTCTCTGACTCGCCATCGAAGAGACAAATCACTAGACCTCCAATAGAAGAAAGCTTTTGAAGAGTTCTGGAAACAATTTATTAAAGCCCTAATCACGTAAATCGCATGAG